>SCDY01000972.1:0-40149 GCA_004143825.1 Drosophila micromelanica | reverse complement strand
GCGAAAATAATTGCGTTCATACGGACAGTCGGACAGACGGACAGCAAGACGGACATTGCACAAAACCAATATACTCTTTCACTTCGTGAACGAGTATAAAAACGAAAAGAAATTTCTTTAACTTTTATTTGAGAAAAGAATTTATATGAACTACTTCCAAGTTCTGTTCTTGCAGCTAAAGCTGACCCCAAAATAATTGAAATTATGATATTTTAACAAATAATTTAAAAATAAAAAATATATTAAAAAAAAATAAATAAATAAAATAATAATTAATAAAATAAAATACTTGTTAAGTTTGAAAATTCTTTTTAAAGAACGAAATTAACTTTTCACTTATTCCGTATATTTATAATATCGAGTTGCAATTATATCGTATATCCCTTGTTTATACCGCTTTTATAATGGTTGCAGTGTACATAAAGTAAAAGAAACCCCGCTCATATTTTTACTGATTCAAAAGTGTAATTTAGACAGACGAGCAAAATAATAAATTTGCCATGCGCTTCGCTTTTTCACATTAGAATATCAATGTGACATATTTCAAACAGACATTGACAAAATGCAACATTTTGAATTGTTTTATTACGGTTTATTTATCTTCAACAAGATCTTCATAACAACATGCTGCAATATTTGTAGAAGGAAGTCTCGCTGAAGATAGTATAAAAATGTAAATTTATACGCTCGAGATGTGTTTAAAGTTAAATATGTCGAGAAACAAAACTCACAAGTAACGTAAGGTGGCAAAAAAATGAAGAAAAAAAGTAAAATAAAATATTCGCATATTATATTATGGGGTAAAGTGAGCATTTGATATTTTTGCGCACACCTTATTTGCATTGATGCGATGAAAATTTCGCCACGAAAAGGAAAATTTGTGCACGGGAATTTCCAGTTGAACGGAGCGGGTTCTCAATAGCCAGCCAAATGGCAGCCAGACATAGACACTGATTGAATTACAGATGCGAGTTCCTTCATCAATACTCGCAAAGCGGATGCCATAAACACCACCTGGCGGGGATGCCACACACACAGAGACACACACGCACGCACACAACCCATTTCCCCAAATAGAAAGGCAAAAGGACAAACACAGGAACACACCGGTGCTTGGGGGCGTGGAAAGGTGGGCGTTGGCAGCAAGTAGCATGTTACAAGTACTTGCGAAAAGTGCCCAGAAGAGCGGGAGCGAGCGAGAGAGAGAAAGAGAGAGGGGTAGAGAGCGAGAGAGAAAGGTACGAAAAGCATAAATTTTGCACAAAAGTTGCAACCAAACTGTTTACGAGCAAAAGGCAAACATTGGCGAAGGTTGGGCGGGGGAGGGGTAGACGGCAACCGCCAGCGACCGAAACTGAAAAGTAAAGTGCACAAAAGCAGAAAATATGATTTCCTTTTTGGCGACGACGAGCAGAAAGATAATTTTCTAAACCAAACCGTACACACAGAGCAGAGCAGAGCAGAGCAAGGGGGGTGGGGAGGGGTGTGCTGGTTCAATTCAGGAGGCGGTGGGTGGTTTGTGCTGTGCAAGATTCGAGCAAAACCAAAGCAAGTTGGTTGCAGTTTCTGCAGCCTGGTCAAAATGAAATCCTCGGCCCGACAGCTGGCAGGGCATTCAAGGTATCTGAAAATTACAAAATGAAATTTTCAGCGGTGGGCGCGGGGCGGTTGGTTGCATTGGAAATGTCATCAGCATGGATGAAATGCCGGAAAAGTCAAAACGTAACGAAACTTATCAGCAACTACGTCGGATACTTTGCGCAGCAGCAGCAACCAAAAGATTTGCGCACTTGTGTTTTAAATCAGAGCCCATTTGGGCCAAATACATATACACACGTATACACATATATGCACGTAAAAGGCCACATGATATTAATTTTGCAACTCGGAAGTGCTAGTCATGATTTACAGCACTTGAAATACACTTATTAACAGCGCCAAGAGCATAATTTACATGTTAACACTTAAACGCACTCGCTGCGCCCCTTCGGCTCTTGTCTGACCTTTTTTCGCTTGCACTTTGCCATCCCTACACCTTCCCCACCCCACCGCACGCTGCAGTCAACTATGTGCAAATTTATGTCTGCATTTTGGTTTTGGCGTACAAAAAAGAAATAAAAAACAAGAACGGCCACACTTAACGCATCTGCTGCCCCCGGGTCGACCCCAAAATTAAAATAAGCGTAAATTTTGCAACAATTGCAAAATGATCCCAAACGAACCCAAGGTAACTAAGTTTAGTTCTCTTTAGTACACGGTAAGAAATTTTACATGAGTTACTAAGGTAATTATTTATATTATTAAAGATTCAGAATTAATAAAGTTTTTAAAGGAATTTTACATTCATATAATTAAGGAAATTTGGTGTCTCCATATTAACAGTTGTTATATATATTTTGGTGTCATTTCTAATAAATAATTCTAATATTTATTTATTTAATGTTGTTATATTATATGAAAAGTATAAATAACGACTAAAGTTAATTTAATTATTATTTAATTTAATTATGTAATTATTATTATCATTTATCTAATATTGAACAACAAGAAGAACTAAAGCAATTAATCAAATGTCCTTTCAGCTCTTTTCTTTTAATATTCACAGTGTAGTTGGCTCATTTAAATCATTCTCAAGGCCCCTACCAACGACTGTGGCTTTTCACTGGGCAGCCCTTTTGGCCTTTCCTCTGGCCACGCTGCCAAGTATGTGCATAAGTAAGGCGGGTCTTGGCTCTGGGCTTTGTGCTTAACCACTTACACATGTTAGTCCATAAGGATGCACATTACGAACATTTGTGGACAGCGGTCAACAAGGTGGACACAATTTGTGGCAGGACCTTTGAACGCCGATAGCCAAGAACAAACAAGATGACCAAAGCTGAGCGCTGACCAGCAACAAAAACAAAATAACAAAAAAGAAAAAATGACCTCAATTTATCTTGTAAAATTTGTAGGTCTTGTAAAATTTCTGGGCACATTTTGTGGCTTGAATTATGTGAGCGTTTGTGGCTGCAAAACTTTAAAGGTTCAAGCTCGAAGTATTTACTAGAAATTGTTGGAGCTGAGTACAGCCATGACAAATTCAATCAAAATAGCAACGTAGGCCAGAGTTTTGCCCAGGAGAAGAAGGAGGATGAGGGGAGGCAGAACGGATGTGCAGCTTACAGGGACTGCTTCTCGGCTTGAGTTTACTCCAAATGCCAAATGCTGCGATGCGATGTGATGCGAAGCGATGCAGTAAAAATGCTAAAGCTGACAACAAAAACAAAAAAAAAAAAAAAAACACAGCTACAGATACAGAAACGGAGAGTTGAAGCTGAAGCTCTGGTGTGGGTCGACAAACGTACGAATGCGCAGAGCTGCATCATTAATCATTCCAGCCAAGGAAGACAGCCACCGAGACGGAGCTGTAGACGGAAAAGAAGGCGATGACGACGACGACGACGGTGATGTAGAAAAAGTCAATTTCTCATGAAAATATTTTGTATCTGTATCTATTTGCTATGCGTCTACAAAACTAAAAAAAATTAAAAAAAAACTAAGAAAAAGGGGCATTTTAAACTGGAGCCACAGTTGCGCGTATCTATTTTATTGGCTGCTCGAATACCGTCTGAAGACTAACGTGGCTTAAAGCTTGTTACTGGCATCTTGGCCAATCCGTGTGCACCACAGGGTGTCCGGCACTTGAGTGTCTCCTGATTAGCTGCCAAGCGGGAGACGAAGGCCAAGTTAAGTCGCAGATGAATGTCTTCAATCATTTAATTGTGCGCTTGATTGACATTCATGCGAAAAGTGTACAGCATTTCCTGCCGGGCCGGAATTTGCTCTGGATTAGTTTTAATTAGCCTAGTTGAAAGGGTTGAAAGCAACAAAATATTACGATTATGGGAGTCCCTTAAGGGGCGGCGGGGCGTAGTTCAAAGTGAATGCTTTTACCGAGCTGCCAGTTGCAAAGATAAATTAGAGAAATATATTTAATGACTTTTCATGACCAGCAAATGTCAACAAACAGAACATTTACGGAGCAGTCACAACAACGACAACAATGATAACAAAACTATGGTCTGCGGATTGTTTATCTAAGCGTTAGGACCCTGCTCCTTGTTGTTGTGCCACACTCAGTGGTAGGTGTGAAAATTGTTGATTAATGTTCTGTTTTCGAAATGTCATTCTTAAAGTTGCATATTCAAAATTTTAGGCGTGTGGACTTGACATCAAATTATAAATAAATTGTTTTGTATTTTTAATAAGTGTTTATATTTAGATAGCTTTTAAATTCCTTCATATAAGTATTAAAATGTGAAATCAATATCTAACATTTTAATTATATATGTTATATCTTGGTAGATATTGAAAATTCAATTTTAAATCTAGAAATTACAGAATCTTCTGAAAACTAAAGAACATACATGATATATATTTAAATATTTAAATAAATTTATTTTCCAAATATTTATTTACGGCTTCTGATAGTGTAGAATGCATTAAGATTCATATGACTAAACACAGTATATAAAATAAAACAAATTAAGAGTGCATAAAATCCGAAAAGGTTGTTTAACATAAAAATTTGATGTCACTAAACAAATACAACATATACATATATAAAAAATTTTAACATTTGAAAAACTTTTTCCGTTTAAGCTTGAACTTCAAAGCTGTCAGCGAAAAAAAAATTATTTGCCAATTTAAAACCCTTTGATTGTCACAAAAATATATTATTATAGCGTTCAATTGCTATAAAGATTATTTTGATAAAACATATATATAAACCTAATATGTTTATTTTTTCAAACCATTAAAATCAAAAAAACATTAGGCACATTTGGGTCCTGTTTAAATATAGTCGCATTTTTCATATCATATTATGATTTTGAAAAAAAAGTTTATACACATTTTAACTTAGATTGTAACAACACACAGACACACACATACAGATGCTCATGCCAGATCGTCATTGAGCCAAGGTGAATACTTTAAAGCTGCTCAAATTGAAAAACTTTCAACATGGCCCGCACAACTATATATTGGTAGATGTATATATATATACAAGAGACTTTTGTATTTGTGTATAAAATATATTTTTCATATATTTTGTATATACAGCAGCGCATGTGTCTAAAAAAGAAAGAAAGAAACAGTTCGTCTCGTCTCGTCAGGGAAATATGAAAGCTGTTGGTAAACTTTTATGCAGCGCCTAAGCCCCCGGTTCCCCCGCCCCTGGCCGTGTCTCCGGTCTGTCATTTTGGCCTGGCGCAGTGCGGCGCGTATTGCCTCAGCCATGGCTCAAATATGAAATCCATCAGGGATGCTAAGAGCTGTCAATCAAAATCAGCGAGGGAAACTTTTTCATCGTTGAACAAAAAATTTACATTTCCCTTTTCTGTGGGTGTTCCACACACTCCATCTCGTTCTATCTTGTTGCCGGGGTGGATCTGGATTATGCTGAGCATGTTTGCCAGATTGAAAGCGAATTAAAAATGAAAATTAAAGTAACCCCGACGCATCAATGCAAAATTAATGCCAATTTAAAACGTTGCCTAAGGCGGCGCTCTTTGAATTTTCAATTCCAATGGCAAATGACAACAATTCCGCACGCTGGCCACAAATTATGTGACTTAACCAAATGCGATTACAACAAAGCACCTTGAAGAGCTGGCCACAGGTACAAGAAGTCTTTACTTCCCTCCCCAGCCCCTACCTGAGCTCCACTTATAAATTCAAGCGTGGCAAAAATTCCAAGAAATGCTGCGCAGCTTTTCGCAATGTGAAGCTGTTCATGGGTGGAGAGAAGAGGGGGCTTAACAATAGCGATCGCTGTACAAAAAGTGCCGATGGCTCATAGAAAAGAGACCAGAGTATGAAAAATTATGAACGTGTATTTATTGTATAGGGTTGCCACAGCGCATATAAAGACAAAGTTCAGCCGCAGCGCAACTGAAGGCCAAAAAAAAAAAATCAGCTTACGATCGTTTGAAGACAACTCTTTGAATACACTCATAGTATGAATGAATGGCAGCAGCAGCAGCAGCATGGCCGACCGCCATGATTAATCAATATTTTGTTTGGAAATGCAACAAAAGCGTCGCCAAGTGGAGAGCAACAAGACAGAGGCGGGTGGCAGTGCCACAGTTTCTGTTTCAGATGCGGCTGCCGCATTTCTTTTGGCCACGGTTTCAGTTTCGGTTGCGGCATTTGACAGATCAACGTGCGCTGACAGCTTTGTGTTGGTGTTGTAGTTGTTGCTGTTGTTGTAGGGTTGCCATTGAGCAATGTTGAGCATAATTGATGATGCGGCTTTGGCTTTTGAATTTCTGTTTTTTATTTTTCACATTATTTTGTTGTTTTTTTGGCTTTGGCGATGGAGGTTTCTTGATCGCATTTGCTTCACGCTGTTCTCCCCTCTGAATTATATACAAAATTTTGTGGGCTCTTGTCTTCGATTGAAGCGAATAGAAGCGAAATTCAGTGTTTGATCGCATCGGCTACTGTTTATGTTCACGGTTTATTGCTGATGATAGGTGAATGAGTGTAAAAACCTGTCCAGACGGGCACATGGTAGTCAATTGTGATAGAGGGAAGGCCTCTAATTATAATTGTACCGGCAACTGAATGTTGTTAATGCCTAGTTTGGCAAATAAACATACAATAATAATAAGGAAATTAAATAAAAATTGTTTACAATATTAAAAAAATATATAACAATTAGAGTGAAATGTTAAATAAAGAAAAACTTGTTAAGTTTTTCATATTAGTTAATCTATATAAATATTATAAGATATGCCTGTGCATTAAGTTGACAAACTCTCAACTTGCGAGACAGCTGTTCAATTATTAAAATATATACTTTGATGCGAGATGTACATTAATATATTTAAAAGTAACAGCTCGCATAATTTAAACTAACTACATTTATTAAATATTAATTGATTTATTATTTAAAGAACCTAGTGTGTATTAGCTGCTTTGTTTGTAGAATTCTTTAAAGTTAAAAAATATAAATATTAAAATTCACGTTTTGCATTACTTGGCAAATGGTCAGCGCGTCAAAGTCATTGCCATTGTTTGAAGATACAAAAATTTATTTTTCTGCTCGATTTGATTCACATTAAATAAGCTGTTAAAACGCAAGTAATTCTCGTGCCCTCAAAAGCTGGGAATGAAATGCCACACAATCATTTGTGCTGCAGCCGGCGTCAGGACTCAGATATCCAACTGGGATAAGAAAAGCGCGGACTCATGGCCAGCTGCGGGTCCCGCCAGGACCGCCCAGTGCAAATATTTCTTAGGCCGGAGACGGCCAAGGAAATTGCCGCATACCGCAAAGCGAGGACGATGGCAAAGCTCAACCTGTGGCCAGTTCGCATCACGGCATTTCCGTGCTCGGGGGCATAAATGAAAATATGTATGTATAGAGAAGTACATATAAATAAGATTGTGCATGTATTTGCGAACTAGTAAAGCGGATGGAGTCGGAGGTAAGGCAAAAGAAACTTTGCTTGAAACAACGCCAACAACAAAATAATGCCTCATTTTTTCTTATCGCGGCAATAAAGCAGCATAAACGCTTCATTTCCATTTGTCTCGCAACTGAATCGCCCTTAGCCAACTTCAGAGACGGCAACGTCACTTTTACCGGTGTTGGTCAGGCAAGGAAGCAGGAGGGGAGCGGGAAGGGTGGTTGGTTACATGGTGTTGGCCACCCAGTCAGCGACGCCGGCTGTCCACATCAGAAGGTTTACCCAAGAAGAAGAAAAAAAACCAAGAAAACAGCAGAGGAGAAATAAAAACCGTTTACACGCCAAGCTCAAGTTTCTTTCTTTCTTTCTTCTACTTCTGCTTCTTCTTCTTGCAAATTTGCCCTGTTCTCTGTTTCGTCATTTCTTATACGCCATCAGCCCGCTGATGTTGTTGCCGCTGTTGTTGTTGTTGTTGTTGCAGCATTTTTATCGCCCGTAAGTTTTGCTCATTTTAAACACGAACGCCCAACAACACCGCAAACACCACAACAACAACAACAACAACCGGCGGCACAATATTCACGGTAAATAAAAAAAAACAAAAGTCACTTCCGTTGCGCCATAGGAAAACGCGAAAAGTCTGCAGACGACGACTGTGGGCAGTGCCCCCTCCCGACTTAGAACCACATGAGGAATTTAAAACTTCTAATTAGATGAAAAACAGTCGCAGATATTGGCCGTAAAAATGCTAAAAATAAACTAAATTCAAAGTTAACAAAAAACTTAAGCATACACGCAAAGGAAATCGCATGAGATGGCGATGAAAAAAAAAGACAATATATTTCTATATATATTAAACATTAATCTAGGTTAAGATGATCTATGAAAGGAAACAACTTTAATGAGCATCATTTAAGTTCATTAATAAAATTACTGAATTTGTTCTTTATTTAATTAATTAATTAAATTATTTTTAAGGTTGAATTCTTACTTCTGTTTTAATTTGATTTGCTATGCAATTTTACTAAACAGTTTTAAAAATGCAACAAACTTTAGAATTATGCAACCATTTTATTTTTAATTGGGTATTTTAATTTGAACCTTTCTTAAAATTAACTTTAGATGTAACTTACCTTTTACGACGGTAACAATTATTGTAAAAGATAATAACAGCTGTGTTCTGTTTAAAGAACTGATTGCTCTCTAACAACGGGCATAAATAGTTGTACTATATATCGTATTACCTTTAGTATAGTATCATTACACTTTACTAAATGACATCCGCATACTTTATATGCATAATTGTGTGCTCTCGATATGGAACCTAATAGCTCGACAAATTACCATTCCCTAGTGTAATTCAATTTTTTTATGGTCAATCATTATATAGAGGGGAGTCGGGAGGGAAGGCCATCAATAAAGCTATCAGCGCACATGGAAACTATTTATACTTAAAAATGTGATAAATCTTAACTCAATGAGCTAATTGACAATACCAAGCAGCTGATATGGTATATATTGAATGTATATCTATATATTAATATGTATGTGCGTTTGGTAATCAACAAGTTTGTTGGCTAGCGCAAATGCAAATTAATTAGCGAGCTGTGACTGCGTCTGCGGCTGCTTTAATTGCAACCCGAACCCAACCCCTGCGTCCACATGGCGTATGCGTGTTGCGTGCACCAAGGCGAGCTAAGAGAGGAGCCGAGCCCGTTAATTGAATTTGCCCGCTGTCCGCATGCGTAGAACCCAGCTGCAGCCGTGGCTGGAGATGGAGCCTTCAATTTGCCACAGGCGCCGCCTTTAAATTTGAGTTATGACAACCGACGAGTCAAAATGCGTATTCACATACATATATACATATAGATGGGTATGTTTGAGTACTCAGCCACGTTGGACAGTGCGTAAATTTTGTCTCCGAAAAAACCGGCTGCGGTAGTTGGTAGTTTGATGGTGGTGTTGTTGTCGTTGTTGGCCAATATTAACCCTGCAGTGTACGTCTTGAGACATAAATCATCTAAATCACTCGAACATGCAGCTGCCCCGGCCTCCTCCTCCCATTCCAACCAACGGCTAAAGACATTAAATAAATCGCTGCCTGCCAAATGTTTCACATACGATTTGCCTAAGCAAACTCGAGGAGTTTGCTCTTTGGCAAAAGTTTTGCATTCTATGCCAGCCACAGCTACAGCTACAGCTACATCTCCAGCTCCAGTTTCAGAGCTACCTTTGGCTGTCAGTTTGTAGCACTTCCCTCCACTCAGCGCCCCCTCTCCGTCAGTCAGCAGTTGTTGCCCTCCCACTGCTTGTTCTTGCCGTGTTTCGCTCGGTTTTGGGTGGAGTGCTCCTTGGGCACGGCCATGTCAAGTGCATGTGTATCCGTATATTACACAGGTGGCGACATATGCTAAATGTCACATAGTTTAAGTTCCCCATTCGAGCAGCATATTCGTGTGTAGGGCATATATCATTTATGATACGCCCAGCCTGGAGGCAAATTCGTCAATTTTGTATGCTCATGTTAAAATCACGATATGCCAAATATATATTTCATGAATTGAATTGTAATTGAATGCCTATAAATATATCTAAATATAACTTATATCTCATTTTTATGCAAAACTTTCATTTTGAGAATAAAAATATTCGAAAGCACAAAATGTTTATTATTTCTTGATTTTATATTCTCAGAATATTGTGGAATCATATGTTATATGTGATTTTGTTAAGTATTATTTTGTATTAATTCAATTATAAGCAATATATGTAAGCCAGAGAATTAAAAAATTATTTAAATAAATATGAATAGAAAAGAAAATAAATTTATTAATATATAAAACAAATTATCTTTTCTTGAATTTTTGTACATATTCTTCCATTTGACCTTTAGATTTATATACAAATTAGGGAAAAATAATATATATTGAGAAATTTTCAACCAGATTAGAAAGGATACAAAAACGTTTAACTTTATTTTTTTTAATTTATAAACAAAACTGTGTATATATCTTATAATTTTTCGAGTTTTCTTTTGAAATTCTTTTTAAATATGCCCCACATAGCCTACTTTGCATGCTAAAATTCTTAAAGTTGATTCTTTCAACAACTTTGCACATGAAATACGCGTACTGAAAGCTGAAAGCCCATTTGTCCTTGTATCAGCGCTAACGCCACTGCCGAATCTAGGTTGACTTATATACTTCCGCTTCCGGCAACAAAACATACGTTCCGACTCCGCTCTAGCAACAGCTCCAGCTCCAATTTTCTATGTATTTTTTTCTTCCGTATTTTATGGCGGTATTATTCTGGCTTCTGCCTTCTGGTTGGGCCCGTGCTGGGCTGAGAAACAGAATTTTATGCAAATATCCTAATCAAATTCACATTTTGAAGTTCAACTGTTTTATCCAAAACTTTTACCTTCAGCTAACGCCCGCAAAGCTGCCACCGACGCTGCCTGCGTCGCGTGTTGTATACGCCCCCCGCCCCCCTTCAGGCAACTCCTGGCACCAGAGATGCCACCCATTTTTAATTTATTTCCACTTAAAAAACGAAGTGCACGAAAGCGCAAGAAAAAGCAGGCCATGGGCATGGGCATAGGCTCAATCCCAGACCCAGTTCCCAGTTCCAATCCCAACCCTCAGTCCACAGCGCGGCATCCGCAGTTCGCATCCTGTGCGAGCGTCCGGTGGAGCGACTCCGGGCCGGGTTTGGGTTTTGGGTTGTGGATGGTGTTATCGGGGCGGTCGGGTGGTTGGGCGCCGTTGGTTGCCGTGCACACCACTGTGGCAATATCCTCATCCGCCCATCGCAAGCTCAACGCCTGCCAGAGGGGTGGGTCGTCCTCATCCATATTTTCACTTATCACAGCTCCCACTCCGCGCCCAAAAAACTTAAATCCGCATGTCGAAAGCGATTAAACAGTTACCGTGTGTCTGTCCTGGTTATCCTAGACTGCTGGCTGCTGCTTCTTCATTTGTTCAGAATTAAAACAAAAGCAGCCAAAGGATAAAATTAGTCACTGTGGTGACAGTAATTCAGAGCCTCTCCCTACCTCTACCTCACTCTATCTCGCTCTCTCTCTCTCTCTCTCTCTCTCTCTCTCTCTCTCTCTCTCTGCGCCTGTTTCTGCACTTTAATGCAGGAGGATTCAGTGGAACTTCCCACTCCCGTTGCGCCACTCGGCAACAACTGTGCAACATTCGCGTCGTCGTCGCCGGCGTCGGCTCTGCCGGGTGATTAATTGCAATTTAAACGGTTTCAATTAAGGCAATGCGCATCTTTCTGCTGCACAGCATTCACAGCCCAAAACAAGCGCAAAGACTTTTTTTATAATTTTTCTCTTTTTGTGTTTTTGTCTAACAACGTAATATCAATGAAATTGATGAAATTGACAGACAACTGCGGCAGCTGATGTTGTCTAGAGATTTTTGTATATCCTTAATGAATGATTTTTCTATGTTAAATTGTGTTCTGTATATAATTGAGGGGAACTGCACTTTAAGCCAAGTTAATCCGAAGCAGGTTTGGGAAGCTGACTGAATAATACTACCAACAGGAGGATGTGTATTATTTATGAAATTTATAAAATTTAAAGATTTTAACGATTCGAAGTCTGTTAAGTTTATTAGTAAGTACTTTTATGTTATGTAATCTATTAAGTGTGTATATTCCGGGACTAGGAGTTTAGGTTAATTCCTATTATACTATTATATTTATGTTTATTGCAGACAACGTTTACTTCTCAAAGGTCTACATATTTATGGTAAGGTAAAGAAAATCATTGATCATGATTAAAAAGTGCGATTTAAACATTCTTAACAAGTGAGAAGACTCTAATCGGGGCTCTAATCCGCCTTGGAGATACACTGAACACAGCGATCTGTGTTTATGCACACGCACACACAAATGCACACCAGACTCGCGTTACTCGGTAGCTGCGCTTGCCCTCATTATAGAAACCAAATCCTCGTTTTCTTCTATTAATAGCATTGCAGCATATGAACAGATCAATTTGAAAGTCTTTAGTATTTGATTTGCGGTATTTATGATTTTATCGATATTACGGGCGATTGGAGGAGGTATCCAATATACGTAGGTATGTCTGAGTCTGGTTTACACAAACATAACACACTAAATTTATTGCCTCTAGCTCCTGTAGTCTTCGAGATATTGTAAGAAAACCAAAGGTTAAAATTGATTTTTATCGATATTAATGAAACGGAGGAAGTTCTTGAAAATAATTAAAATCTTGTTCTGCGTATGATATATACGAACTTTCTGGCTTTTGTAGTTTCCAAAGTCGATCGCTACGTTCATACAGACGGACAGACGGGCACGGCTATATTAACTCAGCTCGTCGTTCCGACCAATGGAATGGAATGCGTTCTTTCGTCTGTTACATACATTTGCACAAAACCATTATACCCTTTTCACTGGGTTCATGCTATAAAAACACAATCAAGTTATTTTTGTCATGCTCAAATTTTATCGTCTAGTAACTATCGATATAAGGTGTGTCCAAACTCAACAAATTACTGGTTTGTACTACATTTCAGAAGCCAGTCTAAAATGTCTAAAATAATAATAATAATAATTAAAATATCACAACATTCAGTTTATAATAATATTATTTAATATTAAGCAACCAAAGTTACAGAGATTATTTCAGTTAATTTAGATGTCCCCTTGCAATCTCTTAAATCGACATTCATAATTTTCATTAATATTATATATCTCAAACATATGTTTACAACTTCTACATATATTCACCCCCCTCTTGAGTATGGTGTGTGTTTATCTTCCACTTCTGTTACGACGCCATGTGCCCGCCCCTTGAGCAGTTGTTGCCATGGTCAAGACACAACAATCCCAAACGAGTCAACGAGAGTGCAGCCAAGGATTAATTTCTAATTTCGCCTAATGCTCCGCCAAGGGTTTCAGTTTGTGTTCGGCGCGTTGTTTACATTCTGGGTGCCGTGTTTTTGTGTTTTTGTCTAATTTACCTTGATAAAATGATGCCAGTCGCAGTCGTAGTCCCATTTCCATTCCCGAACCCATTCCCAGTGTTTTTGTCCCTTCCCATGGCCCAGTTGTTAGGCCGCACTGCCCTACCCCCAGGCTGTCTCCGTCTCGGCCTCTAAATGCAGCCTAGTCCGGACTCAGACTCAGGCTCGGCCCCGGTCTCCGGCCTGGGCTGGCCTGGCCCGGCCTGGCCTTCGGGCCCACATGCTTGCCACCATCATTAATCATGACGTTTCAGCCCTGACACATTTGTCCGATCAGCAGCAGCGGCGGCCACTGCGGCGGCGGCCACGCACAATTGTAATGAAAACGTTTCCAAAGCCCTCAGACCGATGGCTGCCACGACGAGACGAAGGCCTGGCGGAGAATCGGACGGAGGGCGACGACACGTCGATAGACAATGAAGTTGAGAGATGAGCAATTTGGGTGCAAATATTTTCACGATGCAACCACAACTCACAGCCCACACAAGCACATGTAAATATTGGCCAACTATTTACGAACTATTAGCCACGGCTATGGACAGACTAATAGCAGTCCAGAGTTGCCCAAGAGGAAGATGAATTGTGGTTAAGAACGAATCTGTTGATAGGTAGACACCTCAAAGGTGTTATAATTGGTACTAGATAATGGTAAAATATTAGAGTTCTAGATGTGGATAAGTATGCTAAATATTGGTGGTTTACCGTGCACAGCTTGAAAGTATAGCAAGCAAGCCGATTTTTATCTGTATATTCTAAGAGCTTGTTCTTGTAGTGACAAAAGCATATAAATTTCTAAAATTTCTTGACAATTTTTATATAAATACAATTTGGAATTATAAAAATTGTTGTTTTTTTTTCTTTTAAAATATGTAAATTGCACTTTCCGAAGTTAATGTGTACCATAGTCATCTTTAAGCCCCATATAATTTTACATAAATATAATTTTACTCAAATTAAACTCGAGGTAAGAAATATATTCTTAAGATTTTTTTTTGATAAACCTTTAACTTAATATTGTTTTTTTTTTTTTTTATTTAGAATCGCGAATTTTTTATTTTTTGATAGAGGATAAAATTGTTATACTTGCATGTACTATTTAGGTTTTCTGGTTTTTGAAAAATTTCAAAGAAAATTAAAAACTTTTTAATACTATATCATATATATACTGGAATTTTGGTAGTATATTTGATTTAGTTTCGTTATATTCTATACAATATATTGTTGATATACCAACTGTGCCATTGCCCTGGCGAGTGGCCGGCTAGCCAATAAGGTAAAAGCTCTGCTCTCCTTTGCGCACAGGATAAGTGTAGAGGTTAGAGGGCAGGGGCTGTTCAGGCAGGAGGGCATATGCTTCTGTGCAAGCGATACAATAATTGCTCTGGGCCGTCGTCGCCGTCGTCATCGTCATTGTTGCGGCTTTGGCATGAATTACAAAAAACGAACCAACAAAATGAAAAAATAACGAAACAAGAATTCAGTATATATAAAGCCGCCATTCATTCCATACCCGGCGTTTGCAAACACACTCGCACACACACACACACGCACATACACACACACACAGATGTGTGCTTACACACACGAACCTGTCATGCAACGGTCACAGGGCTTCAGAGCACAAGCGGGAGCTGGAGCTGGAGCTGACCAGGCTAACGTGTTCAGTTCGATCAGACAACGACGATGGCAGCAGTAGCCGCAGCACCACCACAACCACTGACACCACAGCCACCACCACCAAGAAGGTGACCGTTGTTGTTGTCATTGTGTGTACAGTCATGTGTGTGTGTGTTTGTGAGTGCCTCAATCATGTAATTATTTCCTCCGCAACCGCTTTACCAATACCAACGCGTCCGGACACCAAAGTGACCAACACATGCACACAGGAGTCGATGTCGACGTCGACGTCGACAAATGATATTACAAGTGGGGCCAAGTTGGCAGGCATTGAGGAAAAAAAAGAACAAACGAAACTGGTAGCGTGTTTCGCTTTGAGTTTTGTTCTCTCTTTGTACATTTTTTTACGCTATGCAAACAACAAAACTGAAACAGAACAACTAGGAAATCAAGAAAGAAAAGCTGCTGTCAGCGAGTCGATCTGTCTGTTCTCTAGTATATCTTTATAATAGAACTTATCAGCTTTAAATATATGTACCTATTTAATATTCCAATTCATTTTTATTTGATTGAAGTTTTATTTTTATAACTTTCATTGCAAACATTTTTTTTTTGAATTAACATCGAGTTTCGTTTACCATGTTCCTGGTAAAGTTCATGTTAGCTAAAAGAAAACTATTTAAATAGTTTGAACTTATGATGCATATGATATGATATCAAGAATTTTAAGGACGAGGCAGGTTTAACCTATTTTCCAGTTTTAACCACACTTTAACTTTAAATTTTCAAAAATGTATTGCATTGCTGGCTTGCTAATAGAGTGCAATTTCTGTGTGTTTTATTTTTTTTGCATGCTGATTAACTTAATAAATACGTGAACTAAATTCGCGAATACAAATTTGAGTTTTGAACCATTTTAATGTGTATGTCAATAAAGAGAAGATAATGTGAATAAATATAAAACATATATCTACGCTTTTTAGTGGACATTTGATATTTTTGAACAAACTACTGAGATCAATTTAACAGGCTAGTAAAAATCTTGCAAACTTCATAACAAAGTTGCTTTACCTTCAACGCCTTGGTAAGTGTATAAAAAGTACGACAAAAAAATACAAAAAAAAACGCATACACAAAAATAAATACACAGAACAGTTTGTATGTATGTGGTAGAGACCTACATGCGAATGTGTATGTGTACGCATACTTGCGAGGCACGTAAAAAAAGTGTTTCGTGTTTTTGTTACTCAATTTAATTCAGGTAAAATATTTTTTTCATCCAGAGCCGTAGCGGCTCTTAAACTTTGGTCACGAACATGAAAAAGCGTCGTTTCCGTCGAATTGGTCGAAAATTGTTGACGGTTGATTGGCTCAGTTTTTAGACGCGCCTCGGGGAGAAGCCGTCGTCTTGACGAAGCCAGTTTCGATTCAAAATGGCAGCCAACTAAACTCACTGAATATTAATATGAAAACCAGTAGTAAGCGTGTTTGTGCTACCAGTTAAAAATATGAAAGGAAAACTGCAACTCCCAAAAAAAGAAAGAAATTTAATTATGTTTAATGCTTTTATCTTAACCTGTGCAGCTTGTTTTGGTCCCATTCAAACAATGCCAACAAACAAGGCTGAGAAAAAACCAAAACAAACCAGGCAAATAATAAAAAAAAAAATATTCAACAGAAAATTAATATGGCCAAAGCGAAATGGCTTAAATAGGTAGCTGTTTCATATGCGGCTGTTTGTATAACCTTCGTACGCGGTTAAATATAAAGTCGAGTATTATAATAACATTTAGATTAGTATGTTTGCCGTCTCTAAACTACATTTGCGAAACAAATATTCAATTTTGTTTTTGTTTTGTTTTAAGGTTTGCCTATTGGAACGCTTCGAACTCAAACGAATGCAGCTTGCCGTACTTATGTAGCCAATTTAAAATGTTGTGGTTTCGATGTTGCGCAATGAAATGAAACAATTTGTACTTACTTATGGAGTTATCACCTGAAAAATAAAAGAGAAAAATATTTATCAATGGTCTGTATTCAATGTTATTAATGTTAAAATTAATATTAAAGAGAAGCTGTGTGCATTTTATTAAAATACGATCATAAAATTAGAATAATTCTTTATAAAATAAAAAAGCGTAAATTTCAATAAATTAAAATCTGTCTTATTTATAAATCCAGAAAATGTAAAATATTATTATCAATTGAAATATTGCTAAAATTGAGCAAAATTTTTTTGAAATGTAGTTCAAAATGTTTCACATTTTTATCAATTTATTGCTTATAACTTATTAGATTTATTGAAAATTATTGTATATATTTTAATTTGAATTTTGTTTGATATTAAAACAATCTATGTAGTATTAAGTTCAACATATCATTTCAAACAAAGTTGAAAGTATAAGAAAGTTTTTGTAGACTTCAAATAGTGAAGTTCGTTGCCACTTGCTTGCTACTTACTTATGAAATTGAGCACAAAAGTGGAAAATAATTAACCCCAAACTTGGAGGCGGAAGTTTCAAGTTGTTGCCACTGATGTTGCATGTGACCAGAGCCGTAGCCGCATCCAAAGCCGTTGCTGATAGGGCAACACATGCAGCACGTAACGAGCGGTCAAGAAAGTGGCAGCCACACTGGCCAGTCTCGGTCCCGGCCTCGGACTCGGGCTCAGTCCCGGGCCGCTTCCGGAGTCAGCGACATCAGCAAAATTCTAAACAAGTTTGCAAGCCAAGTAATTGAGAAGTTTTCTGTCGTTCGATAGCGCCAAGAAAAACCTTTAAGCCAACTTGGAGTATGTCTCCAGGAAGCTTTTGGCATGGTGTCTGCCAGTACATTATTTGCACAAAATTGAAGCAAGCGCCCAACCGAAATATCAAAGGAGTAATCACTATTGGGGTTGAGACAAAACCAAGGGGATTGGTGCTTCGATGAAAATAAAATCATGCGCTCGGAAATAATAGCGTCTGGGCTGGCAGTTAATTCTGGCTGGGAGTGGAGCCATGTTTATGCAGTTTCATAAGCAACAGTCAAATAAATATTGAGATTTTTGCCAGCCACGGGTAGCAACTGCATGATTAGCAAATATTTGGATAGATAAGTAAATATGAGTATTTATATTTATTGCAGATGCCCCAAGCTCATGAATATGACTGGCATTTCGTTATAGATATTCAAGAGTATATTTCTCTTGCAAATATTGCTTTAATATTGTGTATGTATAAAGAAAAAACATGATTTGTATAACAATCTTTAGAAGTATAAAACAAATGGGCGCTATGATGGATACAGATATTATTTATGAATTTTATTATATTAGATTCATATTCTTCCAATTGTTTTTAGACATTCTTTATTTTTTCTTTTCCTTTATTAAACCAATATCCCTCTCCAAAGTAATTTAATTTTCTTCTTTTATTTTCAGAAAAAATAATGTTTATTAGGGTTTTGTCTGAAGTATTTTTAAAGAAAATTTGCTTAATTGAAAAAAATAAAAGGAATTGGACTAACGTGCAAGAATGTATTGAAATGTAAGTGAACTTTAAAGTTGTTTTGTTGGGGCGCTGAGTCCGGACAAGGCCTTAGCCAGACGCAGACGCAGAGCAATGGCAACGCCTTGGTCAGTTCAAAATGATATCGTTGTTGTTGTGCTAGTTGTTGTTGCCCCGTAGCTGACTGACAGTAGGTGTGACCACTCTACTCATTCATTCTGACAGTTTTCCCACCCACTCTTGCACAAAACGCAATTTGTTGGATTGTAGGTTGTGCCCTCTAAGCACGAAAGGTAAAAGTGCTGGCCATATCTAAAAGTGTGTGTGTGTGCTTGTGTGTGTATATGTGTGTGTGAACCACCACCGCTGTGGCTTTGAGGCTTTGCCCACAGCTTGTGGTGGTTATCGGCAGGGCGGGGGTAGTCGCTTGTGGCGCCACAAACAGCATTTTTCGCAGTTGCCAGTCGCGTGTCTCTGTGAATTTTTTCCTAGGTTTTTCTTTTTTTCCACTTTTTTTAGGCTGCGCTTGCAACTAATTTTCATTTCCAGCACAGTGCACCTTTTGGCTGGCAGCGTCAGACGCTGGGAAATCTTATTAAAAAGTGAACAGTGCGATAAAATTGAATTTGCATTCAAAAGCCATTAACCGCAGCAGTCGCCCAGCCGACAGCAGCGTTGTTGTTGTGCTTGTTGTTGCTGTTCCTGTTGACAGACGTTGTCCTTGCAGCCAGAAATTAAACAGGATATAAGAAAGTGAAGCGCAACTTTAAAACGCCGCACCAATCGAAGCTTGCAATTTGTGAATTTGCTGTATTTAAAATTCACGCACAACAAATTAATATTTCACGCACATTGGACTTAAACAGCGACAGCTGTTCACATTGCATATACAAATTCAGGCCATTTTTTTTTTTATTTTATTCCATCTGCAATTGTTGTTGGTACGTGCTGCTGCTTAAATTGTTGCCGAAATTATTCATACAATAATAAATGCCGGCACTCACGTGGAAAAATATTATTTTAATTGCATATCAATTTCACGCTTTTTAGTAAAAATCAGCGCAATTATTGGGAACGCAATTTGTCCAATGATCTGAGCAATCCGTTTATTGCAAACACACACACACTCACACGCACAACCAACCCCCCCTGGATACGAGTTTAATGCCAATTGACAATCAAAATTAGAGCTAAACGCTCTCCAATTACACAGCGCATGGGAGCATGTAACCATGGAGGTGGGGGCGGGGGCTGGATCTAATGTGACTCCAATTGGAACTGTTGGCTGGTTCATAAATGGCCCGCTTATTTTCATTTTTATCTGTTGCCTGTTGTACGCATATCAATTAATAACTGCCGCCATCGCCATAGATGTAATTACATTCGATACTCAATACTCGATACTCATGCGTGTAATTTTATTTGTAGTTATGTTTACAATTGTCTGTTATTTAGTTATTTATTTATTTATGCACAATGAATTGCTACAGTTCGACGCAGCCCATTTCAATTATATGTTGATAAATTAATATGCTATTTATAATTTCTACCCATGGACAATGTGCTAAAATTATTATAATAACTTTATGTAAATACAAGAGAAGATTTTATAATGACTTTACATATATCTATTTTTTTAAAGCATTCATTATTTAAAAATCAATTTCGTCCTATGTTTTTAAAAGGAGCCTATGTTTTTTAAAGGATATATTTTAATGAAACGGAATTTTTAGTTCATGATCAAATTATATTCTCATGTTAAAACTTAACTGGAATTGATAATAATTCATTATTTACCATCTACTTTTAAATATGAAAACTAAATTTGTAGTGAAATTATATTGCCATTTTTTTTAATAATTCCAATTTCATAGGGAATGTATATTTGTTAATGATTAAGCTCAAATATTAATCAAACATTCAAATCTGGAAAAGCTCTATTTTAAATAATTTTTATATATCATATTTTTTACTGACAATTTTTAACATAAAATATCTCATATTTAACTTTTACCTTTGTAAAAACGTAGTACAATTTTATACGGAAAACACTCAAAATGATAATGAAAATAAAATTTTAAAAAATTAAGATAATATATATTTAGGTTTATAAAAAACACATGCATATATTTAAACAGCCTTCAAAGTGAAAAGAAAAAACACATGTTAATCAGATTCTGTCAAAATTGCGAATTCAGCCAACCGATTAACTGCATCAATAGTGGCCCATCGATCACATCGAAAACGCGGCTGACATAATTATTGCAGTTGAGCGAAACGCAAAAAATAATAAACGATAAAAAGTAACTTGACATGACGAAATAAAGATGTCAATTTAAATAAGAATACCCAATGCAAATCAATCAGACTTGGACCTTAACGAAGGGTCCAAAGCAGTTGATGTATTGGCCGGGTCTGTGATTTCTGATTTCTGCTGATAGCTGTCTGACTGCCTGGCGATTTTCGCAAACATGTCACACAGTTTACAGTTAAGAGATGACAAATTCATTTTTAACACGCGGCCAGAGTGAAACTCCAAAAACCATATAATCATCGCCAGCCATTGCAGTGCAGATTTGGGCAGTAAAAACAACCACATGCCAAAAGTTGCTTATAGAGCAATGTCTGCCAGTCTGGTCGACAGTCTTTCAAGTCTGCCCGGCTGTCTGCCAAGTGACGTTTGGCTGTCAGCGGCCCCCCTAAAAATAACTCAAAAGTCGTAACGTGTGTATTTGTATCTTGTATCTGTATCTGTATCTGTATCTGTTTCTGCATGCAGCATGTGTGGAACACCTCATCGCCCAGCTAAATGTACAAAATTAAAGATTCTCCTGCTAAACGGAAGCTTAGCCAAAAAAAAGGTCAAGTCCAAAATGATGGATGATGCCATGACACTCTCTCTCGCACACTCACACACAGACACACACAGACACACACATACACGCACACACACATGACACCCCAATCTTCGACAAGGAGATGAATGAAATGGCTGAGTGACATTTTGTGTGCTGCGTTCCCTCAAAAAGGTCTATTAAAATTTCGGGGTGGTTGCCAAATTGAAGCTGGCGAATTCGAGCTCAGTTTAAACACTTATTCTTATCTGTCGCAGGTAGTACGTGCTGTGCTTGACTACCTTGTGGCAATATCCGTTTGTGGCAAAGAGTCGCAAAAGTTTGTGCTTTTTTATTTTTCCACCAGCAGGCATCATAATTTTTATCTTGCCATTCATCGCATAAATAATTCTGTTAACATTTTCAACAAGCCACAAATTAAAACTACAAAGCACTAAAAATTTTGTGCCCGTAAATTTACGACCAACGGAATCACGTGTCATCCACGCGCAACATGCCGCCCTGCCTCCTGATATGATGCATGACTCGACGGAAGGCGTCCTCGACGGCGGCCTTAAGGATTCAAGTTTCGCTTTGGTTTTTGGATTTCGGATTCACGTACTAAGCGTATGCGAATTTAAATCTGTTTGTTGCTGAGCATTTGAATACGGAATACGGAAAGCGGAATCCTTGAAGCCTTTTTTGTGGTTTGCTATTTGAATACAAAACAGTCAGAGGGATACACACACACACACTGTACAGACACACCCCTCCGTCAGTCGATGACAAACATAAAATCCATTTCACACAAACATTAGTTTTATTTAAATCACAGGAACACACACACACACACTCACACACGGGGCACACGACCACGACCTTTGCACCAGGCTAAAGGAGCAGCGTCGAGCATGTGTTTGAGCTCATGCTCAAGTGTGTGTGTGTGTTTGGCAGTCGTCCTTGTTATCCTTGTTGACTTTTCACGCTCTTTTAAACGCCGTTAAATATTTTAACGTTGACTCCGTTCGTTGTCTATTCACAGCCCTTGACTCTGAGCTGCATTTATCATATTTAAAGAAGGAAATGGATTTATATATTTGATAATAAATCATTTAAGTTCGACAAAAGCTAGGAACTAATAAATGTTGAATAGTTGTGATAATATATTGATGCATAATGCACTCGGGAATTCATCGAGAAGGCCTGGAATAAATCGGCAACTTATATTTTAATTTTGTTTTGATTAAGTTTGCAAAAAATTTAGATTTTTACAAAATCTTATTCGCGTTCAAAAATAAATTGAATTAAAAGCTAATTTTTCAGTACTATGTAAATTTTAATTTTTATCTGGCCACTATCGTAAACACTCCAGATCTTATAAATTAATTATTATTAATTATTCTTAATTAGTTTTTTTAAATACAATTATTCATTTATTCTTATAAAATTGTTAAGTAGATTTGAAGCACGTGTGAACACATTGAATTCAATTGCATGCTGTGTGTGCTGAAAAAATCACACTTCTAATTTGGCTCGGTTTTGAGTGATGGCGGGTCTTCAACTAATTAGTTTCGTCGAGGGCTACGTCTATTCGAATCAGCAGAGCGTTACAGCGAGAATCCCGGCAAAATCAGAAACTTCGAAATCGGTGTCTGTAGTTCATGTAATTTATGGCGTTATTTTGCAGTCATTTGTCTTTGGGGCAACCGCCTACGTTACGCAAGTAGCCCGAGTAGCCCCCGGGCCCCATAGCGTTACCTGCACTAATTACGGTAGTTCACTGGCTCATTGATAACTAAGCGGCGTTTTATGTAAAACTCGATAATTTATTAACTTATTACAATTGTTAGTGGAGCTGCAGCTGCTGAGAAAAGATACAGATACAAGTACTTTCCCTAAATATTGCAATTGTGTTCGCATGCAATCGAGTGTGGGTAATGCGATTAACGGTCTGATATGCGGTTATAAATAGGTGTACTCATACTTGCTGTACTTGCCACTAATGCCGGCAACTTAAGTAGTCTTCCCTTTGATAAACGCTCAACAATGCCGCTAACAAGCAGTTTTATGGCCCAAAATCCAATTCAAATGTTTACAAATCGTTTAAACTGCGAGTACAGTGGAACAGGAGAAAGAGAAAGAGAGATCGGGCCGCGAAAAAGACATAAAAATAAATCGCGTACAAATTGAAAATAATTTCAGATTTGATTTTCCCTCTTTACGATGATGGCAAAATACAAAAAAAAAAAAAAAAGAAAATCAACTCCAACTACGACAACAGCTGAAAGTGGACAGAGACATTCAAATGTGGACAGCGGGTCAAACTAAGCGAGTTTCTGGGAAAACCGCAACCACAGCGTTGTGGGTGGGAGGGGGTGTCCCTTCCATTTGACTAAGTACACAAGAATAGAGCGTAAAAAATTTTTATCGTCGCGCTTTTTACGGAATGTGATCCGCGGCGATTAAGTGCGCGGCTTTTGTGTCATTGTCATGCCGTCGTCCTGGCCAAGGGTAGGAGTACTCCTTGATGGGCATGGCCAGGGGAATGTAAATGTCAATGGGGATGCGGTTCCAGTTACTGCTGCTGCTGCTGCTGCTGTTGCCTTAGTTTATTTGCTTAGGGGGCAAACTCACCACCGCCAGCCCCATCACTGAAAGCCGCACTTGCCGCCCACACTCGTAATGTATTCAAATTTTCTAAGGCGAGGCCAGTGTCAGTGCAGTCATTTCATAAAATGCTTTTTTTAAATTTAATCGTGGACAAATATTTTCATTTCACGTTATTTTTTTCATTCTTTATTTTCCTTCTCCTTTAGCTTTTAGCTAAATGAGCGGAAATAAAATTAAATCGATACTGAACGTGGTTTAATTCTATAGTCAAAGTTCTCTCACATTGCTTTCCTAATTTGGCGGCGCTAAATGACCAACTCGCACAGTGGGATAAATTTAATGGTAATGAAATCAAATGACAATCAAATTTATATTTTCATTCGGGAAGTAAGTGCTGTAGTATAAAAACTTAATAAAGAGACTAGAGTTAAAGTATAAAAAATTTCTGAAGATAAGCAATAAAGAAATTCAAAATCTTTCTCATTTAATGCACCCCATTTTTTTTTTCTCAACTCCAATAGGAATAACCATTTGCCGCATAATTTTTCACAGTTTAATTTTTATTGGAACAAATGCGGCAGTTGGTCAAAAGTGTTTGCAAAGAAATTTGTACGGCACGAGTAAACATTAATTTTTCATAATTCTCGAAAAAATTTAAAATAATGACAAATCAGTTTGCAGATAAAGGCACGCCACGAAAAAAAATTGTGAAAAATGAAAATAATACACATTTTTGTTTTGGACAGTCGCCAGAGCACTTTTCCCGAGCTTAACTAATCGCAACAGATTTTTTTACAGTCACGATGAAGAAAAAAAAGAACAAGAAAAAAAGGGAAGCCCTTGGGCGTAGACGTCTGCCTGGCCGTATCCTGCGGTCTGCCAATTAGAACCCTTTGTTTGCCCAGATCTCCTCTCCTCAAGACGCCGCTGTATCTCAACGCACTTATCTCCATAATAAAGTCGTAACAATTAATTGCGCGACCTTTTCAGTGGCCCAGGCCTAACCCAATCTGTGGCTCCTTTCAAAGATGCCTGAGTATCCCTGAGATTTGGGCTTTAAAAGCAACAAAAATGGTTTGAGCACCTTTCGAGGCTTGACGCATAATTAGTACTTAAAAATTATTTGACGAGCTTCAATTAATTTAATGTATTACTCCATTTTTAGGTTTAGCCTTTAAATGGGGTTTATATGGTGCTTAATAGGTTGTATAATTTTTGGGGTTTTCTAAAACAAACTCAAAGTATATTTTAAAAGGGTTTTTTTGAAAATCATTGCGCTAGTTTTGAGCTGGAATCGGTATCAATTTTGAGAATATAAGAGTTAGCCACGTGAATTGAATTGCTATTTTAATAATTTTTGTGTTTGCAGTGTCTCATTTTAACGGAACATGTTTTGTAACAGGAATCTACATGGTTAAAATCAGTCTTAAACCGTTTCAAATCTGTTCCTTGTGCCATGTTGATGAACTCATATTCTTTTGACTCTTCCTTTCCAAAATAAGCAACAATTTTGTTTGCATATCAGTTGGTACTTTATATAAATATATATTTAGATACACGTGTGGTATTATTATTCAGCATCGACGAGCATTAGGAACGACTACATTGACTTTTTCGCACTTGCCCCCGGTTTGTTTTGAATGAATTCAACTGTAAAGGTTCAAATTATAAATGTGCAAATGACTCATCATAAATAAAATTAATAAAAAGCCGAAAGAACCTGGGCAGGGTCAGAGCCAGGGCCATGGGGAAGAGTGCGGAGACCTTCATTGAGAAAAAGTACAACACATCAACATAAATATTATGATAAATGGTTTGTTATAATCATAATCCGCCGGGGGTAAGTTTCGAGTCGTGCGCTACGCATTTTTTATGCAGCGACGCCCCCGAACCACAGCCAGGAACTGGAACTGGAGCTGGCACGCACAGAGGCAGCGACAGAGGAGTGGGCCCAGGATAAACTGGCGCAACATATGGTCGTTGGGTGGATTATACAGATGGCGCACGAATGGATTCGGTTTGAAATTCAATAGCTGCGTCGAAAAGGGCGAATAACAAGTCAAGTTATTTTTTATTGGTTTTGCTAACTGATGGCCGCACTGGGATTAAACGCCGAGCTGAGCTTTAAATACACTCATAATAACAGCACACATACACACACACAAGCACAACAACAACATTGAGATACTCGCGCGTACCTCGCAGATACTTTGCAAACTGAGCATCTTGCGGGCCCATAAACGCACCGTATTATAACTTTGCCTTCAGTACATTACAAGTGGAAGCTTTACGCCTAATTAACACTTTATTCAAGTCGAAATTTTATTGTTTCAATTATGTGAGTGAATGAGCGCCAGAGGCAACAACAAATTGACAAAACAATTTGTATTTGAGTGCACACACACACGAGCCACACACAGCAGCCCAACGGGGTACTTACAAACCAAAACAGCCATTTAGCACACACTCATACACACCCGCACACACACCCGCACACTCACTCGCGGGCACATTAAAATTCAGGATGTGAAACAAACAATTTGCGGTGAGCGCAACAAGCAAGTCTCTGATTTAAGTCTACTAGGAATGGAAATTGCAGAGAGAAAGAGGGAAAAGATTTATAAAACGTTTCCAATTTAATGTAGGACTAAGATCTCTGAAATTGGTGTAAAGAATTCATGTTACATATGAATAAAAATAAATTCATTTTCATAACTTTTTTAAAAATTTAACTTAAATGTATCTTTATCATAAATAATTCCATACAAATTATATTTATTTGATGATACCAGTTCACCAGTTAAAGATCAGTTCGACAATCGCTGACAAAGCAATTTGACGTTTTTACCAGAACAGTTAAGATTATCTACCGTTTGTGTGTTATAACGATCCTCCGCTCAGTATCCCACTGAGAACACTTTGCTTCAGCTAAAACCTGACAAGGAATTAATTTGACAACATTAACAAATTAAACTGTTAAATCTACACACACACAAACACAGACACACACTCGCTTATACTCCAACATTTGTCGAATCAACTGAGAAGCGTAACAACGCACCCAGTTTTCTGTCCTTTGTGGTCCCTCTGTCCAACGGACAGACATTTACAACATCATTTGTAATCCATATCGCCCAGCATGTAGTCCCGCAGTCTCACAGTCGATGTGTGTGTGTGTGTGTGTGTGTGTGTGGGTAAAGATGTATTGACCCTTCAACAGATTCTGGGCGAGTGTCGGCGCTTGGAATGCTTCACGCTATTTATTAGCTCACTTTTACTCGGACTTGGTGTGGGAAAACTCAGCATCCACTCCGGAGCCCATCTATGGGATTCGCCCCCAAAGAAGTTGCCAGTTCGCTGGGGAATTTGAGAATTCGCTTTCTCTGCGCAAGTGTCACTTGGCCACGTGTTTGGATTTCAGGTTACACTTAAACCGTTTGTCGGATTAGTGTTTGCCATTTGTCAACATCACGATTGTGTGCTTGATATTAATTGGCATTATATTAGTATAAGTCGATGGTGGTCACTGCAGCACAAAAACAAACACAATCACACACACAAAGACTGAATTGTAAGTGTGTTAAATGCCAAATTCGATATTTATTGCACCTTTGTAACCTCGGGTTTCACTAACCGCACTTGAGCCTATCATTTATTTTTATAGAGTTGTTTTTAGCATTTATTTTAATCGCATTTTTTGCAAGTTAATAGCTAATAATTGCTGGTAAATTGATTTTTTTTCATCATTGGAAGTAGTAATATTTAAATATATGCAAATTTAAAAGTCTGGCGGAAGTTTAATTTTTAAAGTTTGAAAGCTCTTTAAGTAGGCTTATACAAATTGTAATTAATTAATTACAAATTTAAAGTCTAGTTAAAGCTCAATTGTTTTCTATTTTTGTTTTTACACAAATCAATGTTTTACATCAGCCCACACTACTCACGAGTATATTAGCAAAAACATTGAAACATTTAAAGCCCACCTTAATATACACGAATTGATTTTGTTCTTTTTACAGATCGTTAATTAAGCTGGGTCAAATAAATCTTGGTACATACTTTGAAATAAATGCAACAGTAGTGTGTTTCAAGAAAATGTAGCTTGTCCAAGGCGACTTACTTTAAATTAAATGTTGATCAAGAAAATTCTGATAGTTCCATAACTACAATTTTAACTTATTGTCATAAAAAATATTTATAATTCTAGCATAGATACAAACTATAAGTTAATATGTGTTTAAAAGTACACATTGGCAGCTTAACCTAAAAACGGAACTACTTTAAATCAAACTAATTATCAAAATTAACCATGACAGAAACATGATAAAATATAAGTTAATTTGTATAATTAGAGCTTGCATATAAATGAACATCCTTTTAATAACTGAGGCAGTTGCCACTGGCAAACAGCATTAATACGAATCCCCACCCCCTGCTGTAAACGCTCTACTTGTGTCCACTTGTGATTAATTGAAATTTTGGTCAAGTGAATGGAAATGGAATGGCAAATGTTGATAATGCACAATATGTTGAACAACAACTGCAGAAATACGGTGCAATTTTCCCGAGGATATATGTGCAACAGTGCAACAGTGCAACAGTGCAACTGCAACTTGCAACTTGCAACTGTAGCAATTGTGGCAACCGTTGTGCCCGTTGCCATTCCCATTCCCAGCTTTCGGCTGTTTTCCTGCCATTGCC
Source organism: Drosophila micromelanica (assembly GCA_004143825.1). Lineage (NCBI taxonomy): Eukaryota > Metazoa > Arthropoda > Insecta > Diptera > Drosophilidae > Drosophila > Drosophila micromelanica. The sequence continues at coordinate 11,431 of SCDY01000972.1, read as the reverse complement.
GTCACAGCCCCCTTTATCGAAAAAGGGAACAGGAAAAATATTTTGACAAATGAACCTAAATAACAGGTTGCAATCGCTCAGAGGGGAGAAAGGGAAGCGGCACAACATGTGCGTGGCCCTGGCTGCAACCTGGACGATGGACCGTGGATCTGGACCGTGGACCGGCTGTACCTGTGCCTGGACAGGAAAACGTATGGCCAGACAACCTTGATACCTCATTTATTTTAAAATGTAGCCTGCCTGCCTCAGTTTCTGCTGCACAAATGAAATCGACACATTGGGGTAAAATGCGAGAAACAGAAGAGGAAGCACACACAAAACGAACGCGTCTTCGAGCCGAATTCATCAGTCGCACTGACGAATCGACGTCGGGCCACTCTCGAAAATTGTTACAAATGATCGCAAATAACAGATCTTTGCCGCACCGCTGCGCTCGATGCTTGCCCCGGCTGTGGGCCCGGTCCAGGGAGCGCTGTCCATCAAAGGAGCCGAGCCCAGAAAGAGCGTGAGAGAGGGAGAGGGGGAGAGGGAGGGAGGAAGAGGAAGGTAGGAAGGGAGGGAGAGAGACGAAGGCGCGTTGCGTGTGCTTGGGTGATCGAGTGGGCTTCAAATGAGATTGGCCAGCTGGGGTTGCCTTATTGGGATCTGCAACAAGAAACTAGAACTGAGAATTGGTCTGTCAGCTGGGATCGGAACGGGGACGGGGCCGAAGCCGAAGCCGAAGCCGGGTCAGCGGCGCCGTTCGATGCCAGCTAAATTGCACTGATTTCTTGATTAATGAGAGTTTTGCATTTTCCAGTTACGGTCGCTGCTGACTGCGGCTTTTCATCTTGCCGTAGCAAGTACGCAAGCGGCAAGTGGCAAGTGGAGAGTTGTATGTGGCAAGTGGCATTAGGTACTTACCCTGATTGTTGTTGTTGCTGCCCTTGCGCGATGTCTTCTTCTCCTTCATCCAGGGATACTCGGGCACCGAGTCCATCCCATCCGGCGTCTGTGGCACACCAGCGACACCAACCGGATATCCGCCACCGCCGCTGCCGCCGCCGCCGACACCGCCACCAACACCGCCAACAGGTGTGCCAATTTTCGGGCTCTCCGGACTCAGATGATTGAGAAACTCGGCCATCGAGGGCTGCGAGTTGATGAAACCCCCCTCGGAGGCCATCCAGTAGGCGGTGTCGGCCGCTCGTTTATCACAGTTCGGTGCCATTTTGTTGACAAGCATCACCGCTGGCGGCGGTCCCTGCGGCCCCTGTGGTCCGGCCACAATCGGCACCACCGTCGTCTGGCCGGTTTGCACCTGGAGCGGATTGAGCGGCGACTCTGATTTGATCTGGGCGCCCATTTGGGTGGTGTCCAACGTGCTGCACACCTCTTGCATTGTAAACTTGATTTTCTTATGGGTATTTTCTCTATTTGCGGTCTTTTAAAGTTTGCTTAATAATCGTTTTAGTCATGCACCTAGAATGAAGCAAATTTGAATAGTATTTTTAATGAGTTCCGAAAGTGATATCAATAAAAATAAATGGGCTTTAACATTTAAAAATATTTATACTTTATTTTCTATTGTTAAAAAATTATTTAAATTTTGTAAACCATATTCTTATTATTAAATATGAAAAATTAAAATATGTATATTTTATGCTTTATGTGGATTATTCGACTGAAAAAGCTAAAATAATTTTTGTTTGTTTATAATGTAATGTAAATTATATATCATTTTCTTCTTTGTAATTCATGTAAATCAATTTGTAATCTAACTATTTCCATACAAAAAAACATTTTCTGCTAAGTGAGAGAACAAAATGGCCGACGGTAAAAATAAATTAGCTTATAGAACCGATAGAATTTATTTGAAGTCATTGACAGAAGTCATATAAAGTTCAACATTGACAGAAAATAATAGGCAGAAGTATTATTTATTTGTAATAATATATTTTTTGTGTTAAGTATAAGTTAAGACTTATGAAGCCTCCCAAATTATGTTCAAACAAGCAGAAAACATTTTGAAAAAAATACAACAGTGAAACAACAAATAATAACAAACTGATCAAACCACATTGGCAAAAAAATTATATTAAATGTTATTCAAAAATTATAGATTCACAATATAATAATGCTGTGGTCGATAATTAGTTTTTTAAACAAATTTGAATTTAATTAATTTAACTATTGTTTTTAAGTTAAATGTATGTTTTCGTATGTTTTCGTAGGTAACTTATTTATGAAAAGTTCCGAGCCTATGTTTTGGACAAGGCAATAATATGTTTTGCGCAAACAAACAGAAATGTCCAAGCTTCTTAATAAACTCATACAAAACAAAAGAAAATTAATTAAGGTATTTATATTGGAATACTGTTGAAGATTATAATGTGGTAGCAACAGCGGTTGCAAAATATATATATAAAAAAAAACAAAAAAGGTGTAAGTTTAATAGTTTCTAACAAACTTATGAAACTTTTTCATAACATATATTAATAATAATATTACATTATATGTATAATAATAATATTATTCCAATTAATAATATAGTAAATTTTAATCTTTTCGCTCACCATTCCAAATGTTCGCTGAGACAGTTCCAAGCGGAGCATTGAGTTTTCCTAAATTTTCATTTTATATGTTTTTTTCACATTTTCAGCACTTGCACACAATGCGGGTTTTTAAATATATCTGTATTTCTGTGCCTAATAATAGCACCACATTTAAACTATGCGAATTGAGTACTATCTCAGTTAGTACTGTATATTATTATGTATTTTCGAGATGTTTTTACGAACAGGGTCAGATAAGCCCGAAAAGCAGGCACAAAGTTGTCAGCGGCACGGACAAGCGGCAAGCGGCAACCGCGACGCGAAGTTACGACTGTGGCAATGGCGATGGCGATGGCTAATTCGAGCGTTGTTTACTCAAGCGGGACTGTTCCAGTTCCATCATGTCGAGGGCTGCCAGCGACAGTATATTTTTGTACACACTTTGGCACCCATGGCGACGCGAGTGCCAAAACAATGGTAACACATTAAATACGAGAGACGCGCGATATAATGCAAGAGTTGGCAGCTTGACCCGGTACAATGGTGCGTATGCGTAACGACAAGTTCAGTTTTAGTTTTGCTTTCGAGAGCTGAGCTAAAGGGCCTGGCAAAGCGACAAGAAAACCGAAGCTGATCTTGCAATGGCCAACACAGCACACACACCAACAGAAACACACACACACACCGTTGCACTGCAATTTGTAGTTACAAGTTACATTTTTCTACACATGCTGCCTGTAGCTGTCTCTTTCTGGCCGCAGGCGTAGGCTCTGCTGCCGCGTATCGGTGCGCAGAACCGGTTTCAGTTGTTATTGTTGTTGTTGTTGCTAACTCAATGGTGGCTTTTGCCGTGCTTATTTGCTGCTACATTTGACTTAATATTATTCACTGTTTTATTGCACATTGCCGGGCAACAATTCGAATTAGATTGTTTAAATATTGAGCCTTGAATTTGGGCAACTATATTCACGTAAAAACTCAGACTCGCAACTCTCCCTCCGTTTTCGCTGGGCAATACGACGCTGCTTCGTGCGGACACGAATCTCAACCAACCATTTCATCCAATAGCACCGAACGCACTGAAACTTGTCCGCACTTGTCGCAAGGAGTGGCCAAGAATGAGTGCTCTGTGCGACTGTGTTCAAAGATGAGCGCCACAACCACCAATCAGAGGGGCGTGTCCAAAAGCGGCATGTGGTATGCTGGTATGCGTATGTATTGAATTGGTGTGCCACTGGCCGTGGCTAAGGCAGAGCGCAGCATTTTGGGGTGGTTTCTGCTACGAGAGAGATGTGCGTGTAGCGTGCTCGTGAGCGTTTACGTCGTGCTACGCTCGAAACGTCGTGTATATTCGTGAGCAGCGGAAGGTTTCTTATTGGAATATTTCGAATGTAAATTAGGTAAAAAAATAATAAATGAAAATAAGTTTTATAAAAACATTTAAACAAAAAATATAAATAGATAAATTGTAGAAAAATTCTGTAATTTTGTTTATGAAGAAAATTATAAATACGTACATAAATAATAAAAAATTATAGTTGAACTTAAATAACGTATTAAGAAAGTCTACACTGCATATAAATTATTAAGAGGGTAACATTAGTTATGATAAAATATTAAGAAAAACGTAACTTGTTCTCTATGTGTGCATGTCGAATCGAATCCTTATCACAATTTTAATAAATTATCAATTAAAGTTTAGTACTTCCACTTTTGTTTACTTTTTGTTTCGTAGTTGTTGTTGTTATCGCTAGATCTCCACTAAAGATAAGTGGAGAGCGGAGACGAACATGCGCAATAGCAATGGCTAAGATAGTTGCCGGGGTTGGAGTTCTTTGCACACACACACACACACACACACACACACAGTAGCACTCTCCGCACTCACTCACACGCTGGCAATTGCTTGACAGCCGCAAAGTCTCCGCAACGCTGATTGGTCGCTGCGACAGTGTGTGTGTTGTTGTCGCTCTGTCGCCGTGTAGCTGTGTCGCTTTCGCTGTCAGTGTTCAGCTGCGCCGCTGTTTTTACCATGCCGCGCTGCGAACGTGTTGCTTGTGACGGAATTTATTTGCTTTTTGTTATTTACACATTCCGTCGCCGCAGCGGCGAGTTTCCATTTCTTTTTTTTTTTTGCTTTTTTTGTGCTGTCTCCGTCGCTGCTGTGCATTGCGTATTTTTGACATTTCGTTTTGTGCGCTGCGCGTCTTTCTTTTTGTTTTGAGCGCCTCTTCTTGTCTAACCATCATGTTGTCAATCTTGGTGGCATTGTTTTTCTGCTGCCACACTTTTTCACATTCTGTTTTTATTGGCAATCGCTGCCTCGCTGTTTGTTTCATTTATGCGGCACACTAGACGTCAAAAGTCTATGAACCAACATACAGCACTGCCCTTTTTAACGTTATGTGTATATGAAAATTCTAAGTTAACAAATTGAGTAAATTTTAAATAATATGGATAAATTTGATTCCTTACAAAATGAAGCGCCTTAACATTTTAGAAAAATTGTCAGTAAGCTAGATGGTCTCTGTTATCGATATAATTTCAGAAATCAGAACATACAAACATATTAAACAAAAAAAATAAAATAAAAACCCGAAAATATAGTTTTTTGCCAAAATATATAATTAAGTATTTGGAGTATTCAACTATAATAAATATTATTTCAGAATTTAAATAGATTATAAAAAGAAAGAAAATCGTTCAGATTTAACATTTTGATACGCTTGAAATAGGTGTCATTTATTTTGCGCTTATATCATATGTTAATTTTGCTTAAAGTGCTATTGAGTTTAATCATCATAGGAGTAAAAGAACAGGAGACATAAGTAATACGTACGCGTAAGTACACTTACTTATTTGCACATGTTTTAAACCCAGATTTGGCGTCAGTTTGCATAAGCCTGTGCGATACCCTTCATTTTGGCCCCTTGCCATAAAACGTATAGGTGGAAAAACATGCGCAGAACAACAGCTCAAATTTTTATGGCGGGGATCAAGTTCAACCGTTGCATTGCGCTTTATGGCCAGGCCAAGGGCTCTTGGCCGGCCTTAGCCCAGATAAACAGGTAGCTCAGTTTGAAGTATTCACAGCTCTTTTGGAAAACCCGTGGAAAACCCGGTATATTTCTCTTTCATATCTCGATATTGGAAAAGGATTTACCTGAGTGCAATTTTTTCAGCTTAAAATACAGGTAAAACTTTTAATTTTTGGTTTAGCTTTAGCTATTTATTATTATCCTTTGTAAACCAAGGAATAGAAAGTGATAATATTTTATTAAATGAAAATTTTTAAATATACTTGCACCTTATTTAGAATATATGTATATTATTTAAAATATAAATTAAATAGTTATTCGATGTATGGGAAATAATTTGTATATGTGTATTACCAGTTTTTTAAGTCATTAAAACACATAACTTTTTCATAAAAAAAATAATGTTGTTTTTATGGGGATTCCAAACCGATCTACTGCAAAAAATGTACAGCCTGCAGGAAAAATGCAGATCTAGACTTGAGAGATAAACACATCAAAATCTATGCAAAGTCGACATTTCAAAATCAAATGATAAAATTGCTGATTTTTAAATTCAAAAACTATGAAGCAGAAGTTAATGCTACTTTCATATTTATATTTTTGGCTTAATGTCTGCCAAAGTCAATTAAATTTGGCATTATAATTAGACACACACGCCACGGCTGGCAGTCGTTTCGCAATCAAGACTCACGCCACCATCTAAATGTGTCGAGGACTCTCCGGAGCCAAGACCTGGAAACGCCAATAGACGCGACACGTAGCGCAGCCGGCTGGCAGGTTGGACCGACGCCGGACACAGGTAAAGGCCGGGAAGAGTTCTCCGATTCGCGGGCATGCATATTTACCTGCATGGTATAAAAGTATACCGACTGCACAGAATGGCAACTAGTTAAAAAACAAATGTGTCACCGAACAGAAGCTCAAACAGCTCTCCAAAAAATGTACAACAATTGCAATACAAGTGAATCCTATACGATGAATACTGACTATATGGTAGGTTTAACATACTTCGGCAGGAAACTGATCAATTTTTTTTTAAATATATATTTTTATTTTCTTATCGTAGTTGAACTTTGCTACAACTCAGCTTGAGTGTACTTCTGCCGAATACCCCCCTCCCCCGCCCGTTGTCAACAAGTGCAAGCGTTCCCGCACCGCCTTCACGAGTCATCAACTGCTGGAACTGGAGCGAGAATTCAAAGAGAACAAATATCTGGGCAGGCCGCGTCGCATAGGCATCGCTCAGCGGCTGCAGTTAACCGAAAGACAAGTGAAGATTTGGTTCCAGAATCGCCGCATGAAGAGCAAGAAGCAGGCCAATAGACAGCCGAACTACAAGGGATCGTTAAACTGTGCTCCAATTCAAAACATAGATGATTTGGAGCTAGGACTCAGTGATCATGAGTTGATCGTTGAACGTCTATTGCAATACGTTAGCGGGGCCCAAGAGCCGGCGACTATTGATCGATTTGATCAGCAAAATAATCATGAAACAGTGAAGCAGGAACAATTTGATTGGAATGCTCAACCGTTTCATGAACCACAAAATGATCGTTTGCCAATTGCAGATTCAGAGTTTATGGATGCGGATGCATGGCCAAATAGTTGGTTCAGCACAGATCTTTGGAATGAATGTACGACTAAAACAGATGCACAACAATTTCCTATTATCGATCAGTTAATAGCTGAGCCAACAATCGATCATCAGATGGATTGGAATCCGAGTGGCTCTTTGGCAAAATCAGCATCCTCATCCAGCGCTTCATATGATTCCTTTGAATCATTCGATGTCGATTTTCCGCAGTTCCAAAATATCGATCAAATCAATACTGGCCCAATTACAGATCAACACTTTGGCCGGGATTCGAGTAGCTCGATCTCCACATCAACAGCATCCGCATCTACATCAACAGCTTCTTATGATTCATTTGACTCGTTTGATGTTGATTTTGACTTTTTACAACATTTATTAGACGCATAGATAAATTAATTTATTGTTGTATTTAATATAAAATACGTATTTTTGTATAAATGTAGGTAATATTAAGAAATTGTTGTGATGTTTGACAATTATTTTATTTAATTTTTCATTTATTTTTAAGCATAGTTTTTTTCCATACCTTGATAAAATACAAGTAAATTTTGTATAGAAAATTCAAGCCAAATGTTTTTTATTTTCTGTGGTTTTTACGCATCTTTTCCACTCTGCCGGCTGTTAACTTATGTAGATAAATTGGTGGCATCACATCATAAAGTAATTTCCACATATTGAAATTTTGCTCCTTCAACAAAGAAAACGAATATTTACATGGAGACACTCATGACTCAGTGTGTGTGCATGTGTGTGTGTGTGTGTGTGTGTGTGTGTGTGTGTGAGTGTGTACTCGGTTTGAATATTGCCTCTTTGAGGCAGATTGTTTTGTGAACAATATATTTTAGCAGCAGCTGCTGTACCACATATTAGTTTTATGGATCCAATAACATTAATGCATTGAATTACATTATTGATAAACTTTGCCTAGGCTACGATATTGATTCGAAAAGTTGTACGGAAATTGACTTAGTGAATAGTTGCGGAATAAATTAACGATAACATATATTGAAGAAAATATATAACAAAATTAATTTGAAAAAGCTCATAGAATAAGAAACACAGATCATATATGAAATTTAAATAATTTGTATTTTATTATCAGCGTCTTTTGAATAAATGCTGATAATTTCCAAAGAAAACTTACAATATATATTTTTTAAATTAATTTATTTTTTATTGAAACTAATATTTTATTAATTGTTTTAATGTGGACCTTCTTTGCTTTTGCAGTTATTATTTTATTAATAATAACATTTAACTCAAAGATAAATGGTATTTGAGCATGATTCGGAGCTATCCAAACGTAATACCCATTTTTAGATAACAGTGATTAATTAAGCTTTTTTTACAGATATGGTACTAATAATAGCTTTAATTATGAACTCTATTGTTTAGTATTTAATCAAAAGGATTAATGACAAGTAAAATCAATTAGGAAAAAAAATTTTACGACTCATTTGCAGCATATGTATGTTTAAACATATATGAAAGTGTATTTATATGGGTATAAGTATATATCATGTGAGATTTTTACCAGAAGAGAAGCCGCAGAATGCTTGCGAGTATTTTACAAACACACAGACCGAGACATACACACCCACACACACTGTAGCTGCTTGAAGCAAAAGATGCAACTACCGCAACAACCGTGACAAGTACAACATTTGTGTCGCCTGCCGTTGCCTCGCTTCAATCTGTCGCCCTCTGGCGCAACCTTTGACACGCATAAATGGAACAGGAACAGGCGAACCCCCTTCTACACGTACCCCCCACAGTCTGTGCGTGTGCCATACGTGTATACCCGATTCTGGCCGAGACCGGGACCGGGTCTGGGACCGGGACAAACAAAGATCGCAATTTGACTCTACACCACGGAGCTGTCAACTTGCACAGAGTGGAGGAAGATTGATTACCGCCATCGAATTGTTTGTCGTACGGGGTGGCTGTGGAGGGAGAGGGGTGTGGGTGGCTATGGGATACAGGGTTGTGAGTTCGATTGAATGGCATTAGAATCGAAAGAGTTATTCGTTGGTTCACGCTTCCGCAACTCTGCTCCAGTCCATGACACTGACAACGTTGACATCAACATGAAAATTCCCGCTGTCATATGTAAACAACACTTGAGTTTGCGTTTTTCTCCTGAGGGTTTTCAGTTTCTATTTGCGGCACCAACTTTAAATAAACTTTTAATAAGCTTACTAACTATTATTATCACAATATATAATAATAATGCGTGCTATGTAGAGTTTTTTATGCGACGTTTGCTATTTCGGTATCCCATTTTTATCACCTTTTTATCTTCATACTTGATTGTTCACATTTTTCGTACATGTTCTTAACAGAAATGTTGTAAATACTCTTTTTATAACACATGTATATAAGATAAATAAAGTTAAGATACTTTTGTATCTAGTGAAATACAAGCTCCCACAATTAAATAATAGTTGTGGGAGCTTGTATTTCATTATTTAACAATTGCATAAATTTACATACAAATTCTTAAATTATTTGACTATATTGGAATTTCCATTATGTTGTCGGATTATTAATGAATATTATTATTATTATGCGCACTTTTAATTTTTTCAATAAAGGCATCTATAAATTGCAACTGTTTAGAATGATATTTACGCACATATTTGACACAGCTCTCAAAATTGGGCTCATCGTTTAAGTTTTTGTAGGCGATTGCCCGATATAGCCAGGCCCTCATATTCTTTTCATCCAATTTGTTCAACACATAGTCACAATCGATGATGGCCCGCTTAAACTGACCCAATCTGTAAAAACTCGATTGTAAAATTGCTATTTAACGTTAGATTTGTCATACATACTTGATAAAGCATAGAGAACGATTTACGTACAAAATGGGACTATCGTTAATGTTTTCAAGAGCCTGGCTGTACATTCGTATGGCTTTCTCATAGTCGCCCTTGCGATAGTCCGAGTTACCCAGCCTAGAAAAGGGGTTATAGAATAGGGATACTTATCCTTAATCTTTATACACATACTTTCTAAACTTCTGCGCAACCAGCTCGCGTTCTAGTCGTGCTTTGGAACGCTCAGCCTGGTCCACCTCCACCTGTCTCATGAACGTATATCGATCTTTGTTCGCATTTGGGGTATTCCCCTTTGTTGCTGCTGCATTTTTCCGCTCGCTAACGAGAAAATTGTCGTCTGTGACGCTAGCTGCAGTCTCTTCTGGCACAGTTTCGACTTCATCTCTATAATTATGATGTTTAATTAATTAGTTGTTATTACATTTAAATAATTGGTTTATTTACTCAGTTTGTTTTATAAAGCTGCGTAACAAATTCATAACTTCATCGGCCTTTGAATGGAGCTGCAGAAAACGCTCATCCATTTGTGGATGTTGTAAGGAATACATGCTTTATTTGTATTTATTAAATTTTAATAGTTTATGGATAGAGGATTTCTGTAAATATCAATGTTTGCTTTTGGACAGTTTGTTTATACCATATTCACACCTTAGCGAAGGTATCGCATAGCAACCAGTCTACGAAGGTTCCATGGATACCTAATAAGTGCTTGGTAACCTTAAATTATATGTATACAGATACAATCTATATCTATATCTATTTATATAAATAAAATACCTTAAGTATAGAATTAATTGTGAGACTTTCATCATAGCAAGTTCCAATGGATTATCTCTAATAACTAGCTTTATTACATTGCGTATGATTAAACACAAAGTCTGATTACACGAGCTATTTGCGCATATCTTCTTGACGATATTAAATGCTATTTCGAGAGATTGTGAAAGGTTTTTTATGACTGCTTACGAAGGGAAAAAAGAGTATATTGGGTATATGCAATGTCCCTCCTCTATCCGTCTGTCAATATGCATGAAAATTTATATATGCCCCCTTGTCAAAACTAAGCCGATTTCTATGATAGATGGCATTTTGCTCATGGTTTAGTTTTAACTTTTTTTTTGAAAAAAATCACGTAGTTTTCCATTTTCAAAATCTCCGACCACATAAAGTATATATATTCTTGATCAGGACGACGAGCTGAGTTGATATAGCCATGTCCGTCTGACTGACTGTCTGTCTGTCCGTTTGTCCGTCTGTATGAACGCAGCGATCTCGGAAAAATCGATAACAACCTTTGGTTTTCTTACAATATCTCGGCGACGATACGAGATAGAAGCAACAAAATTAATGCGTTATGTTTGTGTAAGCTAGACGCAGATTTTGATACCTTTGGATTTTGGATACCTCCCCCCAATCGCCCCCAAT
>SCDY01000971.1:0-72205 GCA_004143825.1 Drosophila micromelanica | reverse complement strand
AAAATCGGTTGAGTTTTGGCAAAGTTACGACTGGGGAAAGTTGAGATCTATCCTTATATGGGAACACTATGGTATTTATTGGAACATTTTTTACATGAATTTGGACCAAAAATTTTATTTTTAAACTGATATGTAGAATTGAAATAGACACCGAACCATGTACAAAAAGACCTTCCTCATCAAAATCGGTTGAGTTTTGGCAAAGCTACGACTGGGGAAAGTTGAGAACTATCCTCATATGGGAACACTATGGTATATATTCGAACATTTTTTACATGAATTTGGACCAAAAATTTTATTTTTAAACTGATATGTAGAATTGAAATAGACACCGAGCCATGAACAAAAAGACCTTCCTCATCAAAATCGGTTGAGTTTTGGCAAAGTTACGACTGAAGAGAGTTGAGAACTATCCTCATATGGGAACACAAGGGTATATATTCGAAAACATTTTACATGAACTTGGACTAATAATTTTATTTTTAAACTGAAATGTAGAGTTCATTTAGAGAGCAATCTTCCTTGTTTTTTTATATTTTTTTACGTGGGCAAGTAATGCTTTCTTATTACTCTATGAACGGGTATTGCGCTGCCGGTTTTACCCGTTTGCAAAGTTCATTATTTGTTTGTGTTTTTGTTCTTGCATTATTTTCTGTTTTTAAGCTGTAAGCTTCCCCATTTGCTACGCATTGAAATACTGATGACAGCGTCGCTGAGCGACTGCGGAAATCGGATAACTTGCGAATACATTCAGTCTGCTTAGCTGGCATCCAAGTGCGTTGGGTGACCCTGATCTGGTGCTCCTCCAACTCCAGCTCCAGCTGCAGCTGCAGATGTTGGTGCTGCTGTTTGACCCGTAAGACGAACCCACTCGGATTTCAGCTTGATTTTGCAAAACTGAGTAAAAGACATTGCAGTTTATCACTTGCCAGGCGCTAAACTGCAAGTTTTGGTTGAAAACTTTCACGGATGCCATCATAAATCAACGGCTGCTGCTGCAGCCGCTTTTGCCTCTGCTTTAGCATCAGCTTCGCCTTTGGCTTTCGTTTTTGCTGCTGCGTGCGCCTTCGCATTGCTTTCGTTTCCGAGTTATCATTGTCGTTGCAAGTTATGCACTAAAACGGCGGTCGCCCATTTTATGGCTCCTCATTTTGAACTTTACGCTCTGTTTGGGGTCACGACTATCACAAATACTTATTATCGTTATGACTCGAGCACGCTCCCACTCCCAGTTGTTGCTCCCAAAAGATCAGCTGCCAGATATCCTGTACAAGACACACATGCACACGAAATTTGGGATCCAATTTTGGATTCAAACAAACTTGATTATTTCTACTGCGAAATATTATTAGTATTATAATTATATTTTTCTGTTATAGTTAATAGTTATAAAAATATCATTAAATTGTATGGATTTAAATCGGATTCAGTTTTGTCTTTAAACATTTACATTTACAAGAGAGAGAAAAACAAAAAATAATTTGTTCCTTAGCTAGAAGGCAAGACAAAAAGAAATATTCGTAACAATAGTATTATTTGCTGTTCAAATGTAAACAAATGCTGCTTAAATTCAACTGCCTTTGATTCGGCTTTTGATTTCCGTTTTCTTTTTCATGTTGACACAACATTGCTACACTCTTATTATTAAAATACCAAAAAAACAAAAAAAAAAAAAAAAAAAAAAAAAAAAAAAAAAAGGAAATAAAAAGGATGCTTTTAAAAGCATCAGTTTGCTGTTTACGGTTTGCATTTTCAGTTTACTGTTCACAGTTTGTCCAGTGTCGAGAGTTGGTTGCTGAATGTTGGGTGTCGTCCGTCCGCTGACAGCCAGATAACTCACATTTGCGAGTTGACTCAGCCGCAGGTGTTGCCAACGCCACAAAGTAGGCAACGAAATTTCGAAAACTCTTCTTCGTACACCTTTTCCTGCTGCTGCTGTTGCTTCTGTAGATGTTCTTCTTCTTCTTCTGCTGCTGCTGTTGGCCATTGTTTGGTCAGTTTTTCGCGTAATTAACAAACAACGAACGCGTCCACCCTCCAGCAGTTGGCATATGTTTGTTGGCCCAGAACCAGTTCGTTGAGGAGGAAGGAAAAGCTGAGGGCATTTTTTTGTTTTTTAAAAAAATGTTGGTATTATTAATAAAGTGAATGAAAACAACAAAAAATTAAAGACACTGACTAAAAAATTGGTTGCTGGCACATTGTAATTTTCATAATTGTCTGCGGTTGCATTCAGACAATGCCAAAAATGAGCAGTCAGCAGGTTGCGTGAGGGGCGTTAATGTGGGTGGTGGGCGGTGGGTGGTGCGATGGTTGGAAAGTTTTTGGCCAGTTGCCGCTTGGCCCATTGTAATTCAAATGCCAAAAGCGTCGGACGCGAAGGTCTCTCTGCAAAATAAAATAAACGAATAAAATAAAAAAAATAATAAAATAATAATAATGGTAGCCAAAACGTGCAAAATGGTCAAAAGGGAAAATGCTGCAACAACCGACGATTTCAATTATTTATTGGAATTTTTACCTACTGACAGCAAACAGCAAAAACAGAAGCTAGCAAATAACAAGAAGCCACAGCTAAACATAAGAGTCGATTAGGGAATACCCTTACACGCCTGGGACCTTGTTTTCAGTTTTCTCAATTTAATACAAATTACAATTTACTTCTGGATGCTGAATGTTGATTGCCAATAAATAATTCAAAAATGCGAGCTTCAGTTTAAATTAATATGAAGGTAATTCAACAAGACTTTATGAACAAGAAAATGTAATTACCTGAATAGCGAAGAATAAATACCCTATATTAAATGCAGTTTTGTATTTATAACAACAAATTCAGCCGATTTAATTCATAAAAATTTATGCGTGGGTCATAAAGTCTATTTATATATGTAAAAATAAAATTATATATGCACCTATTTTTTTTTTTTAAGTGCTTTGCTTTTATCCGTTTTTAAATATTATTTGAATTATTTAACGCATTTTTTTATGTTCTTTGAATTTATAGTCCTCATAAATTATTCATTTCAGCTGCGCATTATAATTTTCTCCTTAATCGATTAAATGAAATGAACTAAAATGTGTATTTGATGTATTTTATTTACCCGATAGTTTCTTTGACAAGTCGACTCAGATTGAGCTGCTGATCAAAAAAGCAATTGGGGGATCAGTAATGACAATATGTTACGCAGTTCGCGGTAAAAGCTTTATATACTTGGCAAGGGTATAAAAACGACGAACGATGAACGATGAACGGCAAATGGCAAATGGCACACCAAATCCAAAAAACGGGAAACGAGAAACGGGAAACGAGGAGAGGCACGAAAAGGAAAAACGAATATGTACGCACACACAAAGATTGTTAAATGTATGGAAGTAAGCAACAATAAAAATTGCAACAACAAGTGTATCAACAGAAGCTAAAGCAGCCAACAAAAACAAAAGCAATAACATGCTGGGTAACGGCAAACAGGACGAGCAGGACATGCCGCAGTCCGTGTGTGCAAAGGACTTGGCTGTGAGTGTGAGTGTGAGTGTGGATGATGTCGATGAGAAGCGACAGGCAAAGCCAATGCACAAAAAATCAGCAGGTTGAATGCAGCTGGCAAATATTTTGGCAGCACAGCGCACAATGGGTATTGAGTGGGCTATTAGGTGATTTAAATATCGATGGATTGAATCGATTCGCACATTAAAACGGTTGTTTCAATTACCTCGATTGCAAAGTTAAACATAAAGCGATCATCTGCTTTTATTTATTTTATTTTCTTTTCAATTGAATTGAACACACTTTAAGTTGGTTGACACTAGAGATGTTAATTCGAAATGAGCATCGGTTTTTGTATATCGGATTGGATGCGTCGATATATGTATATAAAAACAGGTTATCGAGTTAAAATTGCTGCTGCTAGTATCGATAAATCTATATTTCGATTCTTGAGCTTTTGTAAATTCAATAATGTACTTTTAAAATATTTTTTTTATACAAAAAGTTTTAAGATTATATTATTATAAATGTATGTAAGAATTCACGATCATAATTAAAAATAAAAAGTTTTTTATTTCAAATGAGCTTCAAGTTATTTGATAAACTAAAAAAAATGCGTTAAATTTAAACCAGCTTTCATGTGTCCTTGAAGCTTCAATATTTATATATATATATATTTTTTTTTTTTGTGACGAGGTCTTAAAGGCTTACAATAATTTTGCACTTACATTTTCGTTCTACAGTTTTGCTGTTTGAAAACTATTGTATGATAAGCTTTTGTCTTAAAGCTGCAGCTTTCAGGTACTTTTTAGCATGGAAACATATTTTCATGTTTCCATGGAAACGTTTGCAAGCTATTTTTATAACGCTATACAACACTATTAGCTAATGTGTTGTGTTGTTGCTAGTTGCGAAATATGAAACTTTTGTATGCAGTTAGTAATTGAAAATCTTATTCAATTGAATCGAGTTAATCGTCTTATGAATCGCATTTTCTGTATTGAATTGAAATCACCTTTCTGGATCAGGAATGTGTGTGTGTGGGTATGCTGCGTATGCATTCAACACACAATACAGAGAACTCGCACACAATACACAAATCCGTTTCCATTCGGCATAATTTTCATTGAATGGAAAATGATGCGCAGCATCTGATATGATAACAATTGGATGTGTTTTTCCGGCATTGAGTGTGGCCTATTGAGCAACAACTATGTATGTATGTATTTTGGCCAAAACATCCATTGTATATTTGCAATATTATGCAAAAGTGGCCCACGCTTTTGTCTACTGTGGCTGCTGTCCTGCGGCATAAGCCGCTGCTTCAGCTGTATTTGGGGGCTCCACTGTGACTCGATGATGCTCGCCGACATCAACGACATTGCCGCTCTCACATTGGCAACGGCCACAAAATTGGGCTCGGGTTACGTTCTGGCTGCTGCCAGGTTGTTTGGTTCGTTGCTTGCCTGCAATTCTCTCTTTTAATATAATTTTTTATTTATTTCATTTTTATTTTTGCTATTTTCGCCGCTGCAACTGCTACGAGCTTTATACAGTTGCACATATTTTATATGCGCACACATATGCACATTGTATTTGCTGTAGCTACCTGTCCAAATATACACGGGAGAATTGGCCCCAAAAATTGCCCTTTTAATTGTCTTCCATGCTGCCTCGAACTGTAATAAATCTGCTCTCATTGACAAGTTTTGACCATGCTACGCCTACATATATCCCCCCTTCCATTTTACATTTTTTCTGTTTTTTTTTTTTCTAAGCGCCGCGCGCAAAATTCTCATTTTGGCTGACAGAAGTGTGCACAACTATGCAAATTTTTGCTTTGATTATAAATATTTTTGGGTTGTTGTGTTTACACTCGTTCATTAAGTGAAAAGAGTATATTAGCTTTGTAGCGTCAGATAAAGCGTTAAGATATACATATGTTCTTTAATCCTTATCCCGTGAAGATTGCACATAAATTGTATGTAGGAAAGTTGCAAATTAATTAGATCCATCTTAGACCTGGTGTTAAACAAAATTTGGCAGACAAATTATAAAAGCCAACATTGTTGAAACAAAAATGAGAAGAAACAAAAAAGATGATGAAGACCGTTTTTCAGTTTTTGAAACTGAATTGCACAGTCATTTACACCCTCCTGCAGCATTTCTAGTTGTTTCGGGTTGGCTTGTGGCTAAAAGTTCGGCTCGGCTTGGCTTTCGATTTTGGTTTCATTTCCCAGTCTCGGCGTCTGTCTCAATCCAATCCAGTCCAATGGCTGCTGTCATGGTAAAGTTTAAGTTTAATTTTGGGTTTTGGTAGCTACGTTATGGCCAGTCAGGCAAATCAGTTACACACACACACACACACATATATATGCAGACATACACACACACACACACCCAATTCACGTTCTCGTATAGCGCACACAAATAATCAAAATTTATTGTTCAAATTAGTGCAAATATTTCACAGCCATGTTAGAGCGCTTCAGTGATGGTTGTCAGGGGGGGGGAGCAGTGGGGTTGGGGCTCGGGTTGGCAGAAACAATTTGTATGCAGCGTTGCAATTAGAAATTTCTGACATTAATAAGCAGCAATTTGTGCACATGACACCAAAAGAGGAGCCAAAAACGGAGCAGCTAAAGCAACATTTGCTCAAGTTTCCTCAAATACGATGAAATGCCGACGCGAAAATGTTTCCATAAAGACTAAAGACTGAAAATTTGGCAATTAGTTACTTTCTGGCTTGTTATTGTTGCCAGGTGCCGTACCCAGCCAAGCCAAGTTTACATTTCAATCGCGACCAAACACACTCTCTCATATTTAGCCCAAAAGTTGGAGTTTAATTGTCACCATGGCAACCCGGTCAGCAAGCCAGATGGGAAGCTATCAATGCAACTGCCAACTGCCTTTAACGTGGCCTTCGGCCTGGGGGCCTGTTTTAAGATTGCCTGAGATAGCTCTTAAGCCGTTGTTAAGCTTCAAGTTTTGCTTTTAACACTTAAATATTTAAATAATGGACAACAAAAGTCCCAGGAATGGCAATCAGCTATTGCCAGCTGTTAAATGGAAATATATTGGCAGCCTCTGAGTGAATAAGGCTTTCATATATATATATTTAAATGCGCAACAAAACAATAATAGCTTAAGAAATTCGACAACAGGTGGCGCTAGGCAGCCAGCTGATTGGTAAGATAATATATAACAGTACGTTATAGAAAGCATCACACAGATTTTCCGATAATTTGCACATGAAAGCAAACTATCAAATTTCGGCCTAACATCGAATTTCAAAGATATGCAAGTGAATGTATAAAACGATGGCGGACAGTGCCCAGGAAGGCATTCCAAATTGTGTAAAATAATCTTATATATTGATACAATTTAACAGTGCAGCTTTAAGACTTTGTTCCATTTGATATTGATTGTGTAAACCCAAACATACTCCTATAAATCAAATGTTATTTAAATCCAAGACAAGTCAAGCCACTTATGTCACTTATGAAATCGATAAATATCGGTTTTTCCCTTTGAATATAAGTTCAAGTAAAAATGTTCAATATTAAAGTGAGTTTTTTTATAGAATTTTTATTATTTTATAAAAAAAACACACATATAAGCTTGTTGCCTGTAAAAGCTGCTTTAAACAATTAGTTAAATTTGGTGGCATAAACAAAGACTAATTTTTTTAATGTATTGGGATACAAACTGTTTGGAAAACGAGGCCCAAATGAGCGTAAAAAGTGGTCTGCGGCAGGGGGCGGGGGAGGCTTTCAAAGAGCTATTCCGGCGGGAAGCGTTTCACATCCACAAATGGCTATCTCCTGAGATTGGCTTTTAAGAATGCCGCTTAATTTGGCGCCGAGCCTCAACCATTTACTTATACGTATACAATATGTAAGCACTTGTATATATATTCCTATACACACATGATGTGTACATATGTATGTATATATAAGCACATACATATATGTGTGTGTGAGTGTGAGTGTGAGTGTGAGTGTGTGTGTGTGTGTGTGTGTGTGTGTGTGTGTGTGTGTGTGTGTGTGTGAGTGTGAGTGTGTGTGTGTGTGTGTGTGTATTTATAAATATGTGCGCTTTAAGGACAAGTCAAATAAAACGCGACGCGGCTCCTAATCACGCGGTGGCGACGCCAATTTTATGGCCCCCTGGCTCTGTAGGCGCCACCTTGCCACCGTGCCGAGAAACAGCAAAAGGAGCCAAAAACAAGAAGACGAAGAAGAGGAAGAAGAAGCAGCAGCGGCAGCCAGGCCGGCGAGCCAGTCAAAGCCGCAACAGCTGCTCCCGCAAGGAAAGGAAAAAACCAACCAGAAAAGTGCGACTATCAAATACCCTGTAAGCGAGCAAGCAAACAGAAAAGCACCAAAATGCACACAGAAAAAAATATAAATATATTACCAAATCTAATATTTTACTACTTCAGTATTTTTAGTAGTTATTAGTATTTTACTAATTTAGTATTTTCAAATACAAATTTTGATTGTAGTCTTTTATATCTGGATTCACGAATTTTAAAATTCTGATCAAAAACATAAAGAAAACTAAAAATATTCTAGTAAATTGAAGGTTGTTTATTTGTTCTAATATTATCTCTATCTCTCTCCCTCTCTCTCGCTCTCTCTCTCTCTCTCTCTCTCTCTCTCTCTCTCTCGACTTAGGTCGAAGTTCTCCGCAATAAACATTAGCAGAAAACCAAAATACCCATTATTTTTGCTTAACCAATTTCAATGGGTACAGGGTATATAAATAACCAAATGAAAGCAGAAGGCGAATTCTACAGGCCAAGCTGCCCCAACTTAGTCGGTCCCTAAAATAAAAAGCAAAGTTAACAAGTTGTTGCCTTTTGTGTTGCACATAAAGTACGCAGACTTGGGTGTCTGTGTGTGTGTGTGTGTGTGTGTACGGGTGTGTGTGCGTACTTACTATATACATTTCAATGTGGCTTTAGAGTTATGGGGCGATGTGCAGATTTCTGTTATCTCTTTGTTGCCGCGCCGGTAAATGGCGAACAAGCAAATTTTGAGCTGCTCATCTTTTTCTCTTGCCGCTGCCCCATCCCCATCCCCATCCCCATCCCATTCCCATTCCAGATCCCGCTCCCGCTCCCTTCCCGCCCGCTCCAACTTCCACTCCAGGCGTTTTTCTTTTCTTCTGGCGTATTTTGTCTTTTTATTTGTTGGGTGTTGGCGGCGGCCTTAATATAAATTCGTTAACGTTAACCTTTTGGCAGCTGGCTTGCGTTATCCTAAATCAACAATGCCTGCAACAAGGACCAAGGAGTTGCCTTCAATTGTGCCAATTGCCTGCCGCTTGTCAGTTAATCAAAATAAAAGCCCGCCCGCCAGCCAAAAAAAAAAAGAAAAAATAAAAACGACAACATCCAAAAAATATGAAGAAAATTTTCAAAAATACGAGTAAAAGTACTAATAACAAAAGACTCGAGCAGGACTTTGGATCAGGATTGCGATGTAGGCGTTGTTGTTATCGCTGTTGTTGTTGTTATTTTCGTTATAGTCTGGCAAGCCGCCAAAAACCTTTTTGGCATAGAAAACAAAACGCGTTCGCGTTGACTGCTTCTTCTTTATTGTTGTGTTGGTTTTTTGTTGCCTCCTGCTATGATCGTTGTTACTGTTGTTACTGTTGTTGTTGTTATTGTTGTTGTTTTGCATTTGGTTTTGCGTTCGCCTTGTCTTGCGTCCGGATGCCGTACTTTGGACCATATTTTAGTGCATCGACGGCGAAATATTTTTCAATTTTTCAACACATTTGGCTGGCAGCAGCAAAATGCTGCTCATATTTTCACAAGCTGTCAACATATATCTTCTAGCAGCAACGGAGATGGGGGTGTGTGGGGGTGTGGGCGGGTGAGTCTGCAGGCTGCAGTCTGCTGCTGCAGTCTGCTGCTGCGTGTGCATTTCTGGCAATAATGTTGCAGTTTGAGGCACAACAAACAGCAAACAAGACTTGTGCGATGGCGTTCATGCCACGGCCACGCCCACCCGCCCACGCAGACAGCGCTGATTGACAAAGGCCAAAGAGACGCGGGGGGGGTAGCAGTGTTGGAACTGCCGCTTGCTGCCGCTAGGTGGCGTTTGCTCGACAGTCAACATCAAACAACATGGCATAAAAATCAGCGCCGACGCTCGACGAGTTCGCTGGCTCGTAAATGGGCAAAACACTTTTACAAAGTGCAGCTCACACAAACCCACACACACACACACACACATACAAACGCACACGCACACAAAGAGAATACCAGGAAAGCGGGCTAAAGCGAGAGTAGCGAACATTTGTTAACGCAATGGCGCCACACTTAACACTCGGCCCACCCAACAGAAATCCCCCCCTCACCCCGCTTGCACAGCGTTCAAGCTGCCCCCGCAAGCACACTTTTCGCGTTTGAGTTGATGGCGTTTTTGGAGAGTGGCGCTTGGTACGCGCGTTTTCCGCGCGATTTGATGGCGCTTTTGGCAGCGTATTTTGATTGCTGCTCCCAACCTCAGCAATTAAAGTCGCCTCGTAAAGCCCAATGTAGAAGCGTGTGTGCGTGTGTGTGTGTGTGCGTCTGGGCTTGATTTCAATTTAGTTGGATTATTGCTTTGCTCGGCCGGCCACAAAAAATAATAAGCCAAATAGGCATAAAGTAGAACGATCTTCCGCTCTTGCCCTATCGTCGCATTGCCTATCGTCTATCGCCTATCGCAATTACCCAAAAACCCACAACCTAAAAAAATACCCCAATTCGGCAGGCATTTTGCCTAGTCTCGGTTTCGGTCACACATTGCATGCCAATTGATGATGTTGATGAGGTGAGAAGAGAGGGGGACATTGGTTGGTGCACTGGCATGTGAAAACGCGTTCAATTGAAACTGGGTTACAGCCTAGGGGTTACGGGTTATGGGCTGTATGAGCTTTAGGTTATATGGCTAATGGCGCAGATTGGGGTTTCTTCTCGTTCACGAAGTGAAAAGAGTATATTGGCTTTTTGTCCTGCTGTCTCTATTCAAGCTACCGACTTGAAACTTTTGATGTAAGGATATACTCGTGTAGACCCGCGTCAAAAAGATTTAAAAATGTTTGGTTTCCTCCCATCGTTTAAGGGATGTACATTTACATTTAAATAGTCAGACTGAACGAGTATTACGGAGTCGGTTACACCCGAGAGCAATGTTCTTGTTTTTTATTAATCGAACACATATTGGCAATGGCAATGGCCAAAAAGTGTAGGCGTACATCGAGGTCAGATGATTGAAAAAATATATGTATGTACATGTGTAGATGATTACACATGATGTAGCTGTTGATGTTGATGATTTTGGACTAAGGTCTGCCGCAGTAAATGTGCTAGGGGTCTAATTGATTCCCCGACAAGGATTGTCAACACTGGCACATATGTATACATACAGTGGTGTAGAGCTAACCCAGACCATACTAAAAACAAATAAAAACAAACAAACAATTGAAGCAAAGCAAAAATAGTGAGTGCACTTTTTAATTTAATTTTATTTTGTAATAAAAAAAACTGGCTGATAATAATTGAGCGAAAAAATAATAATTTTGTTTAATATCTCCTTTTGTTTGAATATTATTCTTTTCAGTTTCGGGCTTAATAGATTATGAGCCACTGTGCGTAGTAGCTGAACTTGTAACGGTTCGCGTTCGGTGACATTTTGATTGATTGTTGATTAACTTTAATTGCTTTGTCGGCGACTGATTAGCCATGAGGTAAATTGATTGATTGTCGGTGTAATCTTATTAATAAAGATCAAACAAATTAATAATGTGTGCGAATTGCAATTAACTTCATAAATTTCCAGTGTTTGAAATAGCATTGTGATTGACACATCAAAGAACAAATATATCGCAGCATATTGTGTTCATTGATATTAAATTGCTTTGTGATTATGTTGATTGATGGTAAATTATAATTCACACATAAATAAAATTACAATTCGACTTAATTTCCTGCACTGCCACACTGTTGGAATGCAATTCTTTAAATACTAGAAAATAACAGAAAAAGGTAGGTAAATGAAAGCATAATTGCATTAAATCGACGTGAATTGTATAGTAAGAATATATAATTTTGTCGTTATTAAATGTGAGGACCCAAGTCGTTAACAAGTTCTGCAGCGCCATCTATTGTGCTAAATCCACAACTGCACTAGTATTAAAGACCCACAAAATATACTAACTTTTTTATTGCAGAACTATCGATCGCTCGATACTATTGTAAGTGAGCAACCCTACTTTTTTACCGTTGAATTTGACAAATAACCGCTTGCTTATTGCGCATTAAGTTTTCTGCATAGTATTATACATATTTGATATATGAATCAGGTATGTCGTGCATAAGTGGATCTTTTTAAGCATACTAAGCATATGTTAAATCTCAATCGCAACTTACAGCTAATATGCCAAAAGAAAAGTCTCACAACGGCGGCAATGACTCAAACGTGTTTTTGAAACCCTCTTCGAAGTCCGCTGGCGGCCCCCAAAAGCGTAAAAAGCAAAATGTCGGCGATTGGCCGATAAATACATCGAATAATCCACCGACAAATGCTCAAAATATGCTCAAGTATTATATGAAGCATCACAGTGCATCTATGGAGTCCTTTCAGAAGCAATCATCTGAGATTTCGGAGACAATTCAAAAAACCAACATGGCCATCGCGGAGAGAACTCAGGAAAATGTCCAGCTGAAGAAACAGTAAGACTACGATCACAATGTCAGTTGTGGAAATTGCTAGCGGATGCCTATTTGCGTTTCAGATTGCACGACATGGAGCTGCAAGTGCAGGAGCTGAAGAATAACTGCGGCGAGCTTTATAAGGAAAATGATAAGATCTCTCAAAAGTGCAAAGACGTCATTGAGAAGTACCTTTCACTGGAGATTGGTTACGACAAGGAGTTAACTCATCTCAATGTCGCTTTAAATAAGCAGAAATCGGAGCTGACAGCACAGCAAAATCAAATTATGAATTTGCAAGAGGAGGTAAGCTAAGCATCTAAATGATAAATCACAGCCAAAGCAATTAAATATCCAAATTTTAAGCTAAAAGCAATAAAACAGGAAAAACATCAACTGATGTCACAATTGGAAACCGTAGAACGCGGCAAGGATAACCAGATGGACGAACTGAAAAGAACAAATACGCAGCTCTTGGCAAATATTAGTGAATTGGAGACGGCTTATGAAAAGAAGCTGCAACAAATACAGGAACACGAGGTATGCACTTATGTAATGTTTTATAAGGTGAACCAAATACTAACATATATGCTTGCTTATGCGTTTAAGACGATCCAAGTACAGTTGAAAGCCGAGGCGCAGCAACATGCAGCAACGCTTACAGAGCAGCTCGAGAATAGCGCGCGCTGTGAGGCTGAGCTACGGTCAACAGTTGAGAAGCTGGCGGATGTGGAGAAAAATTGTTTCGGACTTGAAGAGCTTAACAAACAACTGTCGAATGAAATATCCAATGTAACGCGCCGTCTAGAGACAGAAACCGAACAGCAAAAGCTAAAGATAGACGAACTTTATGGCCAAAATCAGAATTTGCAGGCTGTTGAGAAGCAGTTGCAAATCGAAATTGAAGCGCTTAAAGAAGCCAACGAACACATAATGGCCGCAAAAGCTGAAGCAGATGCCGTAGCTAAATCAGAGCTAAGTAAACACGAAATTCATCTGATCGAGCTAAAGAAACAAATCGAAGCACAGCAAGAGGACTTGAATGCAAGCAAGGCCTTAACAGATGAAAATGCCAAGATGACACAAGAGTTGGAGGCGTACAAGCAAATTTATCAGGTAAGGGAGCAATGACAGTTGATAAACAATTTAAATAATGATTTTCAATTATTTGCAGTCGAAGCTAGCTGAACTTCAGAGCGCGCTAGATCAAAAGAATGCAGAATTAATCGATGCTCAACAGCATTTTGCCGAGCAGAATCGTAAAAAGAATGTGAGTTAAGCCACGTACATATATGCCAAATTGGTTACGTATTACACATAAACAAGTTTCTTATCCAGGACACCATAGCGGAGCTTACATACAAAATAAAACAAGTTAGCCACGTTTTTGGCCAGCCAGTCGGCATCGGCAGTGTCATGTGCAGCCCACAGGGAAAAGAGCAGACAAGAAAAATACCCGCAGCAACTGCTCAGGCTGGTGATACAGAAAAGACGGTAGAAGTTGTTGCAGTATCAGCTACAGCATCCGGTGAAACTGCAAGTACTTCCATGGCCAACAGACGCCGCATAGCAACTAAGCGAACCGTTCCATCACCATACGCCTCTGATTTCAACACTGATTCTGATAACGATTGGCAGCCACAATATTCCAAGCTGGTACGTTCCTAAATTGCATGCAAGCTATATTTCAGATTTCATCATAATCTCTTGTATTTTTGCATTAACAGATTCCAAAACATAGAAATAGCAACGTCAAACGCATTCGCCGGGTACCCCGAGAAACTGACGATGCCTTCGAAAAATTAAAGAATTCAGATAATCCATAGACAGAATCTGAAGTTAATCATACTGACTTACACCTATTTTATATTCAAATTTCATTGAGTACTTGTCAAGTACAATTACTTTTAACTGAAAGCACAATTGTTGTATTACACAAACATTATATTTTGTATTGTCTAATGTTTATGCCAGGCGCCTAAGCATTTAAATAACTGGAGTTTTTGTTTACATTCAGTTTCTTTGAATTG
This sequence comes from Drosophila micromelanica, assembly GCA_004143825.1. Taxonomy (NCBI): domain Eukaryota; kingdom Metazoa; phylum Arthropoda; class Insecta; order Diptera; family Drosophilidae; genus Drosophila; species Drosophila micromelanica. The sequence goes on along the minus strand of SCDY01000971.1, from coordinate 57,981 downwards.
TCAAACTAGAAAGGTTGACAGATTTAAGTTTTTAACAATATTTGGCTTTGAAGAAGTCATTTAATATTTTGTAATCAAATTAATTAAATACAAATACGATTCTTATTAAAAAATAATCAATTGGTGTTACGTCTAATCTGCAATTATAGCGATTAGCATGATTTTAATTGCTACAATGATTGATGCACATCTCTGACTTGATTAAAATGACTAATATTACTGTGGCTGACTGATGTGTGTCAATTGCTTGCGGGCCAATTGATAAGAATGCTTCATAAAATGCTGATTCTCCATCAGTAATCCGATTTGAAGTTTGATTAGCATTTTGAAAGGCACACACACAGTATTTTCGTATTGACCAAACCGAATGATTGATTGAATTCCTTCGTCCAATGCCCGCCCTATCTGTCCAGTTGTCCACTTAACCATCCATCACCATCACAAACTGGCGCACGCTGTAGTTCAACGCCCAGTCACCATTCAATAAAGCTAAAGCCACAACAGCATTCCCAGCTCATGGACATGGCATTGCCGCCGCCGCCGCCCCGCCCTGCTCTCGGTCGCACCACAACAACCATTGTTAATTCTATTACGGAGGGACAAACGCCGCAATCCGTTCGGGCGCCTCGGCAGCAGCAGCTGCAGCAGTGGCGGCAACAAGAGTAACCGTTACTGTTACAGTTACACCAATTCGGGTAACAACGCGGCATTTATCCGTTTTTTGGCGACATAAACCGCCTGCCACGCCCACACCGCAAAAGCTAAACAACACCCTGATTCTCGGTTTAATCAGAAACAAATGCGTCCGGCCGCTGACAGAGTCCAACAACAACACCGAGGGAGCGCTCCACGCAATAGCCGGTCCTCCCGGGTCCTCCCGACCCAACCCCTTTAACAAATCAAACAATCGCCCCGCCTGCCCCAAATCCAAAAATAACAAATGGTTACACATTTTAGCCCGCTATTATTTTCGGAAAATATTCAAAAACCAAACAGCGAAAGTTTTGGTTTCGTCTATTTTGCCAACAACAACAGCAGCAACGGCAACAGCAACAACATTTTGGCTGTACAAATATTATTTGCTTTCTCTTGGGATGCTGTGCCGGGTGTGCTGGCTGACGGATTTTCGTAGGTTCTGCTCCTGCATTAAAATCACACAAAAATAATTATCAGCGTTCCGATTTCTGTGCACAGCAGCAACAACAACTATGTTATATCACTTACTTACGCTACGTTTATCCAAAGGCAACTCAACCGCCCAAATCGAGCTCAATACTGAAGCGCCGCCCCCCCTTCAGCTCAAACTACCCGCGCCACGGGCATTTGCTGATTTGTACGTCCGCCCGGCTGCAGTCAACAACAGAAGCAGAAGCAGAAGCAGCATCAGCAGCAGCGGCAACGTTGATGATTTTTGTTGTCGTTGTTACGAGTATTTGTCGCAAAGCGCATAAAAAGCATAAGCGCGTAAATAAAGTCAACCTCATTTATTTTGAATATAAACTACATTTTTTACGACAGCTAGCAGCAACCAGCCATAGCAACCGGCAGCAGTAGCAGCAGCAGCATCCAGAGCCAAAGTCAAAGCACTTTGCAATAGTCACCGTTGTCGTCGACGTCGTCGTCGTCGTCGTCGTCGTCGTCGCCGTCGCCGGCAGCCGCCGCCTGATTTTGTTATGGGTGCCCGTCAGCTGCCTGGCAACCGGCCATGACAGCTAAGTAATGTAGTTGGATCAGTTATTCAAAACTCGTTAAAACTCGTTAACAAACGTTGCCAGTGCGTACGTTAAATCATTTATTCAAGCATTCCGTTATCAATTGCAGATGTTTGCTTTGCAGCTTAGGCGGACAGTGTGACCATCACAATGTTATTAAAAAAGATTTTGCAAGAAGTCAGTGTTGCTGTTCGAATTTAGAATTACATTAAACTTAAATACACTTAATGCACAAAAAAAAAGTAATTTCCTTTATTGTTTAATATAGAGCATTTGTTTGTCGACTTTCATTGTAATGCCCTTGGCTATTGTTATACACCCTGTAAACAGGGCGTCCTTTTTATAGATGGACGTGATGCTAAATAGTATTTTAAAATAAAATAAATTATTGTACAATATAAAATAAGGTAAATATCAAATCAGGTTGAAAGTTCGATTCAATTATAAATTTACTTAAGTAATTGATAAGGCTTGTTCTTTTGATTTTCGATGAATTTATATTTATACCTTGTTTACATTTTAATTTATTTTACTGGGTATCTAAAGGTTTACATGCTAACTTTTGCTGTTTTTTGTTACTTATTATTTTGTTTTTTTTTTTGCAGTCTGCTTATTGTTTTTATTACATGTTGTTGTTTTTGACGTCGTTGTTGTTGGGCGTTGTTATCGTCTCGCCCCACCAAAGGTAAGCAACTTTTGTTGAGCTCTCAACATTAAACGCAAAAATGACATACAGCTTACAGTGTGTGTGGGCACACTGGTGCGGGAAAGTGGGACGAAAATCGTGGTTCTGTTGGTGGGTGTAGGTGATTTTGATTGTGAATGGGTGGCACGGGGGCAACAGTTCATTGCCGCCAGTTGCTTGCCTGCTCCAAAATACACACAAACACACGCACACACACAAGTATACATGTATATATATATAAAAGCCAGAAAATAAAGAGAAATGAATGCATTTGTCATGACCTCGAAACGGAAACAATTGAAAAAAGCTTTTCCCATCGCGTTGCGGCTGCTGCAAGCAAGCAACCAGCGGCGACATTGCCAGCAGCATGCTGTGGATGGGGGGAGGGGGGGAGGGGGGGGGGGTAGGCAGCAGCGGGAGTAGGAGCAGGAACAGAGGCAGGGACAAGCCTGAGCCGAAGGGCGATCCTTCACACATACAAAAATGTAACTGAGGCGTAGCACAAAAATGCAACTGACATAGAAAAACGGCTTTTTATATAGCCAAACACACGCACACACACACACACACACACACACACACACACACACACACATAATCATACATATAGACAAAGTGAGCTCGAGTTGGTTTTAGCCCAATATAAAGTCCCTGGCTCCGTTTTGCTTAGCTTTTTTGCACACAATGCAGCAGCAACAAGGGCAAGAAAGGAAAGGCGGAACAAAAAAGAAATAAGAGGAGAAATTTTCTGCCGAGCAAAATTCTTTTTGCCATTGGAGCAAAGTGCCAAAGGCACATCATGGTCCCGTGAATAGGCCGAACCGGAGCTGGCCAGTTGGAAGCTGCAGGCTGAGATTGAGCGGCTTGTGCCTGGCAGCAGGTCAACGTTGACGTCGACGTCGACGTTGACGTTGACGTTAACGTTTACGTTAAATTTACGCTCCTGTTGATGCTGATTTGCCTGACGGGGGGCTGCTTTGGGTGCGTCAACTTCAAATTAATTGCGCTTCGACTTCATTATTTTGCATGAGCTGAGCGTGTGGGCCCGGCTTTAGCCTTTAGCTGGCGTAGTTGCCTACTTTTTGGCGCATGCCTGACACCGTTTTGCGCTTGGTCAATATTTCAAACAGATTAGAGAGCAGCAAAATGCGCCTTAATTGAATGCCACCCCAAAAACCGAACCGACCGAAACTCCCCACTAACGACCCAGACCAGGCAGCAGCTGCTCAGCACAAGACATACATATTTAATGAGCCTCGACACGTCTTGCGACAGTCCGCCGCAGCCCGAGTCGTGGTTGGAGATGGAGACGGAGACGCATTTGGCTGGAGGCAACTGGTTCCAGTTGCTCCACAGCATCATTCGCATCAGGCATCGTTAGCGCTGGCCGCTATCGCAGTCGCAGTCGCAGTCGCAGTCGCAATCGCACCTTGGCAGCGGCACGCACTCACGCACACACACGCACACCCACACACACACACACACACACACACACACGGTATAAGCCGAAACATAAATTTCGTTAATCATTGAACTGGAAATTTAATAGCCAAGCCATATACACAAGCGATATTAAGCGCCAGGCAGTCTACGCACCCGTTTGCCCCTGGCCAGCTCCACAAATTCTCAATTTCTCCATTCCAACATTTCTCCATTTCTGGCTATGCCACGTCCCGTGCCCAGTACATCCACTTGGCACACTGCAGTTAAAGTTTCGTTCGCAGCCGAAGCCAGCTAAGCGCAAAAATTCCATTGCACGGAGCACGTACCAAGTGGGTGGCATTTTGGGGGCATGGAGTGTGGAATGTGTGTGTGTGTGTGTGTGTGTGTGTGTGTGAGGGTGTTACATTTAAAAACTAAGGCAAATATAATAAGCATTTTGCTAAAAAGACTCTGCGACACCCTGACCCTAGCGTGACTTTGTGCTGAACTCCCCCTCCTCCCCCCTCCCCCCTCCCCACTCCCCACTCTCCACCCTCTGGCTTTGACGCCATTGCATTTGCCATTTGCTGTTGGCCAGGCTAAAATACATAATTATATGGCTGTTATAGTAATGCGAGTTCAAGCAACAACAGCGAAACAGAATGCCCAAAAAATGGCCCAAGGGTCGCGTCCTGCGCCACGAAGATACTCATAGATCAGAGATAGCGACCTAAGTGGACGCACTTTTCCGTTTTCGTTTTCCTTTCTTTTTTTGTTTTCAATTTGGTTGCCCCTCTTTTGGGTCGTGTAATTCGGAAATAGATTAAGCTTTAAATGCCAGAATGTGTAACCGTAATAGGGTCAATAGCTGGGTCGGCCCCAGCACCTGGCACATTAGCATTCCTCCCCTTTGTTGTAAGCACTCGTCTCAGAATGTGGTAATATATTTAAATGGCTGCGCAGCAAACAAGTTGAAAGCGATTGCCTCTCGGAATTCTCGCACAGCCACAGGACTTGCCACAAGGCCAACAGATATCCTGCCATGGAACAAATCATCCGCATACATGCACACACACATATATATATATAATATATAATAAATGCATTAATTTAATTGCTCGAAGCTAATTTCATTTAGCTGTACTCCTGCACTCGTAAATGTATTTAATATATTTGAATAGTTACAACAATTAATACAAGCTATTTCATAATTACATTTCATTAATTCAACAATAGATATTGTGAAAACAAGACCCAAATTTGTATTGTAACGTATTTATTAAATAAATCTATGGGTTTATTTCAAAGGTTTCGCATCAAGTTGAGAAACCATATAAAATAACTGATTGTTCGGGCTTACCTGCAATTCAATTTATTATCCGATCTGTGATTTCAGCCCAATTCCTAGACAATTAGTTATGGCATCTATCGATGATTATAATATACACAAATGCAGTAAAAGTCCCTAAACAAAAATAAATGAAATAAGTGAACTTTGTAGTTGAATGCAACCGACTGCGCAATACTCTGTTCTCAGTGTGTCGCAAAACAGAAACCCTGCAAAAGTGTCTTTGATCTTTACTGAAGATAATTAGTCAGCTACTTGATGAATTTGATAACTATTTTCAAGTCTGCGAGTGGTAAAATTTGATTGTAAATTGAAGCCCATCATAAAATTGAAATTGCTTTTCTGAGATGGGTATTTATGACTATATGACCAACGATTGGAATTGCATATTTTATATGTCTGTCAGCAACTAAAGATTTACCTTTTTATAAATTTATATCCAATATGTACACATATTTTACTTATAGCTGTCTTCATTTCTCTAAAAATCGCCTAGAATCGATTTTTAGACTTTTATTTTCAAAAGTATCTGAAGATTACGTACACGGAGAGAAAAAAGTTGGATGATTTTATTTATATGTTTTTAGATTTTATTTATATATTCGAAGATTTTTAATTTAAGCATACATTTTAATGAAATCAAGAAACAAAATTCTTAAGTCATATTTAAGTATGAAAATACTAAATTACTAAAATATTCAAACTGGGAATCAACAAATCCTACTTGATAAAAGTTCGAACTACTTGACTTCAGTAAGTCTAATCTAAGTGAGATATGAAGTCTGAGATATCAAGTACGAAATACTTTAACTGGAAGCCCCGGCTCTTGAATGTATGTCAGTCGGGTCAGTCGGGATTCGGATTCGGAGGAGGCCTTGCACATTGATGTGTGTGTGTGTGTGTGTGTCAAGTGCGTAACAATACCGAAGGACATGCAAGTCCTTGAGCTGCCAAGGTAGAAGAATACACTATGAATATGCGCACATAAATATTATATTTAATCGTAAATAAAATTGGTTATAATTGAGAAAAATATAAAATTTATGATGAAGACCGCAGAGTGGCCTGGATGGAAAATCCGTTTCCACTTAAGCACATCCGATTCGATTCTTTTTATCGCATCTGCGTCGCCATCTGCGTCGCATTGCCTTGGCTGTTGTCCCAGCGCAACCTGCGCCTGGGCAGCTGGCGGGCCATAAAGCGAACGGTGCTAAATCCGCCAACAACTGCAGCGCCAGCTTGCCGCAGTCAAAATGGCCAGAATGCCAGACTGGGACGACAAAAAGCCGGAGTCCACTCAGCTGGCGTGGCACAGAAATGTTGCACAAAACTTTTGCAGCAGGCAAAGCCCATAAATGCCAAGCACCCATTGAGAAGCAGATGCACCCGAACCTGGGGACTCTTGTGCGGGCGGATTCAAACGGGCAGCCGTTGCTGGGAATAACAGTTGACGGGTAACTGTTCTTGTTCCAGTTGGTATTACTGTTGTTGTTGTTGTTGTTGTTGTTGCAGCAGTTATGTCTTATTAAGCTAACTCACCTAAGTGCCCCTAAGTGTGCCCCTATCAAAGCCAATGGCCTTGGCTTCAACTGCAGCAGAAACTGGAGCAGGCTCTGTGCTCGGAATCCATTTCGAGATGGGCCAATGTCAGCAATCAATTTGCACAATAGACAACAAATGCCAAAACAATCAAAAAATTGCAAAGATTGACAATGTACATTCGCACCCACCCACACACACACACACACTCACACACACACATACTCACACATACACATGCTCAAGAGAGTCAGCAAATAGTTTAGGTAAACACACAACAACAACGAGCGCCACAAGAAACAAAGGCAACCGGAGCCAACGCTGCCCTTCATGTGTGCAGAGCACTTTATATCTCCACACACACGCACACACACACACACGCCCAGTATATGTAAAGTTAGTTAGTTATATACAAATATGTGTTCAAGTGGCTGGCCAGAAGTGCAAGCCAGGTCGGGAAGTCAGAGCAGACGGCCGCTGGAGCACACGAGATTCTCAACCAAGTCGGAATCGGCTCGAATCGCCTGAAATGGGAATTGACAAAATGAATGCCGTGTTGAGCACACAAATGCACACTAATAGCAGGCCTCTGTTGACAGATAATGTGCTATCGATAACAGTGCGTAAAGTGAGTTCTCGTAAGCTACGTTCTCACGCTTGCTTTATTTGTAATAATTACAAATTTAGCTGCATGCAATTTTGCGCTGAAATACAAATATGCCTTCAAAACATATTTAAACTCAATTATTAATTATGTTTTTTGAAATAAGTGTTGCGGAGCAAGAAAATAACTGCCACCCTGACTTGCCAACCTAATCAATGACCTATTATTGTTCAACACTCCTTTAAAACCCATATCGATATACTATCGAAACGAAAAGAAGAAAGCGTGCTTGCAGCACGTGAAATTGACGCGATCAGTTAAAATTGTGCAGAAATCGTACGGCTCAACACGTTAAAATAAACACCGCTATTGTAAGCAACTGTAAACTGGAATATTTAAAATCGGCTTTATACTTATTGCCGCACGACTAATGCAATTGGGTTAAGTGCGCATCCAATTCAATTGTTTGTGCAACAATCAATAGATCTTAATCGTGCTCCACTTTCATTTCAATTGATATGCTAAAAAGCCAAACTTGTTTATCTAAATGCTGAAATTAGGGGCAAACAGAACTCCGTTAAACATTGACATCAAAACAAACCGAAATCGAAATCGCTGTTATTTATATTGCTTGGGCTTGGAAAACTACTTAACCTACTAAACGTATGCTAAACGATAAATTGAATATATGTATTTTAATACACCAATTTGATGTTGAAGTTAAGTTATTTATATATTGCCAAGAAGCTGTTGATCGACTGAGCTAAAAAACCATTTTAAATATTATTTTAACTCGTTTTATTTAAATTATCCTGTTATTCATTTGCTTGAAAAATTGAAAGCCAACTGTGAAACTCACTTGTTCTGGTTGTCTGGCTTCCTGTGGTTTTTGACTTTATTAAATATATTTATATATATAAACATGTTTATTTTTGTTTTTATTTTTTTAGCTTTTCGTTCTATTCCGTTCCGTTCTTCCTCTTAATTTTTCTGTTTTTTGTTTCTCTTTTATTTTATTTTGTTATTGTTGCTCCACTTGATGGTTGCTATGCGATTTTCATTTTAAGCGCTGGTTTTACGGCTCCGCTCTGCTTTATAGGCCAAATGCATAGTATAATTTTTACAATAAAAAGAAACAAAAAGCATCAAATAAAAACCAAAACCAAAAACAAACACTAGCGCAGCGGAACTACGGCATAGACTCCCACAAAAACAACTTTTATACATAGTGATACACAAAGCAACATTGCGAGTCCTCGACCATTAAGTTACTAAAGCTCTCTACAAGTTATGACACCACACAAATACCCTTACAACTGTGAAGTGTATAAAGGAAACTCATTTGTTGTTATATATTCTTATCATACGAATCGAATCTCGTCAAAACGTTTCCCGAAAATAAAAATCTTAATAGTTCGTAATAAAATACATTTTGGTGCCCTCGTTAATTCGTATTGTATTTACAAGTCAATGAACATAAAACCTCCTATAAATAATAATTAATTTTGTAGAGCCTCTTATAATTCGTAATGGAATACATAAACCACCGTTAACTATTGCAGACAATTTACTTTTAATATTTACATGTTTTAGAATAATACATATCAAAACCAGTTATAAATTTATTTCAGTATATGACATAGGTCGTGTGGAAATTAAAAAGCTTTCTGCAAGGGTATTAAAACAAAGCAATAGCAACAACAATTATTTCGGAAAAACAACATCAACAGATACCAGCACAAATGTATTACGACTTTTATTTGCATACTTTTGTGGGTGCACGCAAAATGATTTAAAATGATAATTTCGGCGTATAAAACAAAAAAAATAAAATAAAATAAAAAGAAAAAAACCATAACAAAAATAAAAACAAAAAAACAATTACAAAAAAATGAATAAGACGCATAAAAAATGCAAAAACCGCAAACCAACACCAATTCTCAGCACTAGACTGGATGTAATTTAGCTGGTTTTTTCTTCTTTCTCGTAATTTCAATTAAAATTATTCTAGTCGTATTACAAGCGCATGGTTTGTAAGTACTACGCGTACACTGTAGTGGAGTGGGGGGCGTGGGCGTGGGCGTGGGCGGATGTGCGCTTGGGTGCCTGGCTGAGCGGCAAAACGTTAACGCTCTTGAAACGCCATAGTGAAAACTGTAAAAGCCAACAATCCAGTGGCAAGTTTACAGCTAAGTAATACGCACTCGTCGCCTAATGGTCCGGCACTGCGTGGACCGCAGTCGTGAACAAGCTGGGAGCAACCCTAGTTCCAACGCCAACACCAGCGCAGCCCTCAGCTCCACCACAACGATGACTCCAGGACAGTCCATCAGCGGCTGACAGCCGTCGCGCTTGTCCCTGAGCGCCATTACCGCAAAACTTTAACGCTGAGTTGTTAGCAGCAGCAAACGAACTTAAGAACACAAACACGCGCCACACACACACACACACACACACACACCCACACACACACACAAACACGCTTACACACATTAGAATGTGCCCTTACCTACCCCAAAAAAAGAGTAATCTTTGGCGCGCCGAAAATTTCATGCCCTTCCTAACACTGCAAACTAGAGAAACAGGATGTCGTTATTCAAGTAATAGCTCAAATTTTAAGATATTGGATTTTTAATAATTTAAGCTTAAATTTTCGAATTTGTTGTATAGTTTTAAACTCAGTAAATAGCTAAATATACAAATGCATACTTTGCACATTTGATGACAAAATGAGAATACTCGATGCGAGGTATACTAGAGAAAAGCAATAGAGTCAGCAGTCCCTATATCTAAACCTATACCTAAAGCTAACCCATCGTTAGTCCCAAGTCCAATCTCAATCGTAGTCAAGCCGTATCAAAACAGACGCAGCGAGACGAAGGCGACATTAGCTAAGCGCGCCACATCTCAAGCTGAAGTTGAGCCATGCCCCCCCCCCCCCACACTTTCGTTCACTCCTGCACAGTTGGAGTCGTAGTCAGTCAAGTTGCCGTTAAGCAGCCAGCATTGCGCTCTGAGAGCGAGCTTCAACATTCAACACACTCAGCTGAGAGAGCTTTTTCTGCAACAACAAAAAGTGTTGCCTACATTTGAGCGCTTTTTTATTTGTTTTTTTTTTTTTGAGTGCAAATCAGCGCTTGAGTCGCGACTTAGGAGCACTGAGAAACTAGTCGTGTGTGTGTCGGTGCGTGTGTGTGTTTTTTTTTAGCTGCTCTTCAGCGGCAACTCTTCCATTTGATTTCTTTGATTCTTTTTTTAGCGTTGGGCGCTGGTGGCTCATGCCAAAGACAAAAAGTGGGTCAATTTACGTGCCGTCGTCGCCAATGGAACGTTGAAAGGCAATATGCGTGCGTGTGTGTGTGTGTGCGCTTTACTGTCTGTTGTTCTTGTTAAATAAACCATGCTGTGTGCAACTAGCATATATACAATATATGTGTGTGTGTGTGTGTGTGTGTGTGTGCCTGGGGACAGCGATAGGAGGACAATTTTTGATACTCGTGGGAATTTAATTTGCAACTTAAGAAAATGCAAGTAATGATGACAAACTTTAAAATTTTGATAATGCCAACTGCAGCAGTAGCAGCAGATCGCAACAAAAGCCAAATACAAAAGGTTAAACCAAACTGCAGCTCTTATCTATACATATGAGAATATGCTAGATATAGGGTATATATGTACGCAGGAAGCATGTGGAATGTAGCAAGCATGTAGAATATATGTATATGCATGCCCATCCATCTCAATCTATGCCATCTATCTAAGCAACAGCAGACATTGCCACTGCAACTGGCAGCAGCAGCAGCAGCAACTTGCCTTTGCCTTCGACTTTGCCTTCTTCAATTTTGCGTAGTTATTTTCGTAAGTGCAAACGAGCAATTTGAAGTGCTTAAATATTTGATATTGGTTTTGCTTTGCTTGTCGTCGCAGCAGAAGCAACAGCAGCATCAGCATCAGCAGCAGCAGCAGCAACAGCAGGAGCAACAAACGCATCGTAAGCTCTGTGCAACATTTTAATGAAATTGTCTGTGTGCATCCGCATCAGAAGCAGCATCCACCTCAGCAACAGCAACAGCAGCAGCCGTCAGAGTGCATCATAACTGTAATAAAACGTTTAAATAAATTTATTAATGCCACGTTTTGTAATAGCTATAATCGGAGAGTTATGCCAGCAGGTGTTGCAGCAGCAAACTGCAACAGTTATTGCTAACTGGCAGTTGGCAGCTGCCAGTTGAATTGTTAATGCAAATAATTTTGAAATTGAATTTAATCTAAGGAGCAGAAACTAATGCCATATCAATTAGGTAATTGTGTGAGTGAATCAATTGGTCCGGGATGCGGGGAATCTTGGGTAATTCCTGCGAAATTTGTATGGTTTTGGGATGCACAAGTTCGGTTCGGTTCAGGCTTGAATGCCTGCCCACGGATTAAAGGGGCAATAAATAGGCATTAAGTGGGCAAACAGCGATGGGCCAGGCTAAAAGTGGGGTACTGGATTTAGGCGCAACCAGGCGACAGACGACAGCTAGAAGAGCACCACAAAGAAATGTAAGTAAGTCGCATGAAAATGTTTTTGCAATTTGTTGTGGTGCGGTTGATGTTGATGCTGTGCCTGAAACTGAAACTGAGACTGAGGATGAACTGAGACAGAGACGGGCACTGAGGCTGATGGAGGTTCCTGTGGCTGAGGTTCTTGCTTGCGGCCAACGATGAGAGCCAGCAAAAATTGTGGCTGGCTTCAAGTGGATGCCAACTAGACAGGCTAAAACGAAAGGCGAATAAAAGGCCATGAAGTGCAGAAGCAGCAGCAGCAGCAGCAGATGCCATAGACACGGCCATAGCTCAGGCACAATGGCAGATAGGACGTTGGATAGTGCAGACAGTGCTGCCAGCTCTTGAGGAGCAAAAAAAACGCTAGTTGGCAAGCAAAAATAAAACAAAAATCTGTTAAGACATATAGGCAGAAAGAAATGGAAAACAAGAAGAAAGAAATTCAAGGAGAAAAGCAGCCGAGGCAAACAGATGATTAACTACTTATGATAATTTGAAGCAGAGCTGCGCCAGCTCCGTTCAAAGCTCTATTTGAAAGAAAAACAAAATGAACGCGAATCCTGCAATTATATGACGATTATAATTCCAACAAGAACTTGACAAAAGGAAAAAGAAAATGAAAAAACAAAACTTAAGACTAATCACTTTTAATTTTGTTCACCCGGGCACCTAAAAATATAGCCAACACTAACGGGAAATGCCAACAAAAATGGGTAGCACTGAGAATTGTCAGCCACGTATAAATAATCGCTAAGGCATAGAAATTACAAAATTTCATCAACATTATAAATAAACGAGTAAAAAGCAGAAAACCGGAAAGATAATCGGATATTATATACACAAGAAAAATGATCTACCGATTAGAAGTTTTTGAGTTCTGGCCTAATGAAATGCATTTACCCGTTTCCTGAAAATATATATATATATATATATTTCCATCAACTTACGCTTAAAAGTTAATAGCGTATAACGGTGTGAAGAGGAACCCATAGAATTGACGTGGCTAAAGTTGAAAACATTTTCCAAACGAATGTAAACTGACGTGTAAAATGGTGTAAAAGTTTTCTATTTTGAATGCAACTTGGAGAAAATAGTGAATATGATATATGTACGTGAAAACAAACATATGAGAATTGCCTGAATACACATTTAAAAAATCATTACTTTAATTCATTAATATCGAATGGGAAGTTAGTATTAAAGATTGAATAAATGTGTGAAAACTACGTAAGGGGGACAAAGATTAAAAGCGAGTGTGAAAATAAGAGCAGGTAAATATGAAAGATGTCGAAGCGCAGCGAACCAGTGAAAATCGCATAGAAAGGTCACATTAAAAAGTGATTAATTTACAAAAGAATAGTTGAAGATTTTAAAAATAGACAAAAATAAATATAGATATCCATACAGACTCTTCATTGAAAAAGTGTGTTTACCTTTTGTGGGTACCGATTTTAATGGGTGCAGCGTACAAAGGGAATCCATTGTGTGTATCGCAACAATCTCAACATGAAATTGATGAACGAACACTGAACAATGATCCCATGATGAGTACACGAATGTCTCTACTGGCTGGCATTGAGGAAAGAATTTGCTCATTAGAGAAGTGAAAAACTTTGGTAAAAGTCTTGTGAATGCTGGCGTTGTGCAAAGCCAGGCTCGAAAATGCACTTGGATTCAGTAGATGGGCATCTTTGAATGTCGGCAGAAGGACAGACAGACAGACAGACAGACAGAGATGTGAGAGGGTCTTTTGTATGCTGCTCGCACAATTGCATGCTGAATGCTATAAAACTCCATGCCACACACGCATGCCACGCACACATCACATTCACTCTATCTTTACCGCTGCTGCTGCTACCTCTGGTTCCAGTTCCACCTCCAGTTTCATCCTTCATCTCTGGCTGCAACCAACTATGTGGCCCGAAGTGTGCGCCAAGCATGTGGAACAAAACGCAAAAGTTGTACAAACTTTTGCGGCGATCTCTGGCTGCGAATGCTGTGGAATGCTGGGATATGTTAGAAGGTGGTTAGCGGGGTGGGGTACCGCGCAGCCTGCCTCAAATGAAGCGTAAGAGAGAGTGCACACACACACACACACACATACACAGACACACACACACACAGACATCCCACATGCAGCACTCACATGCATTCAGGGTAAAAAACAATACATTTAATTAAAGTTTAAGATGAGTTGGCACAACAGTGCGCCAGGCAACAAAAAAAAAAAAAAAAACAAAAAAAAAAGAAATAATAAATAACTAACACGAACAACAGAAACAACGACAGAGAACGGGGCCATACACTTCACACTTTCAGCGCTTTGCACAGTTTATACAAGCCTTAACTAAAACTATGTTAAAAATTGTTAACGTTCTGCAATAGCACCCAGATTTAATTAAAATTATAGCCTCAACAATATCTGAACTGCAAAACTTTAACGCGTAAATTCTGTCCATTTGACTGTCTCTCTCTCTCTCAGCCAGGTTGGGCGCGTGTGGGCCGCGTTAGTTGGCCGTGGTGCAGTTTATATCAATGTGCAGAGTCAACTTTAGTTCAAGAATTATTCTTGCGCTACACTGTGAGAAACAACAAATAATTAAACGAGGTGAACGTCCGCTTTGCTTCGTCTTCATACTCAGAACACTTTATTGCTCTCTCTGTTGAGCTTCTGTTAAGCGTACATTTATGTATTCATTTGACTACTATCGATATGTCAACAAGATATCGATAATAGTCAAACGTGATCTTACGTCTACGATGTTAATTTACAAATCAAACTTACTTCATATTCTATTAGTATGTGTGTTATGCTATATTATATTACTACAAACTTGAGTTGAATTAAATTGCAATTTCGAATTTGAATTCTATTAGTTAATGAATTTGCATCTTTGCCGATTATCATCCACAATTGAGCACAACGTAAATTCCATCGATCTGCAAATTAAGATATACAACAGAGGGCAGCTGGTGCTCCTCTTCTTCTTTTCTCGCTGTGTGTCCAGCCCTACCACACACCCCCCCAAACCCCATCCAACAGCTTGTTGTTGTCGTGCTGCTGTTAAACAACGCTCAGCGCTATCTAGTTGATGACTAAAAACTTTGCACAGTAGTCACGTCGAGAGAGCTATTCTTCCATGCCCACGCCCACCCGTTCCTCATCCACCTTCCCTCCCCCTCCCACCCGCCAACCCAACCTAAAGCAAAGACCAGGCAACCGGTGCGTGATTGTCAAGTCATGTTTTAAATGTTGCCCAACCAAATTGGACAAACATTTTCGAAGCGCATTCGCGTTCGCAATCCAAATTAGCACATTTTGCACAGCCCCGCCCCCGCACCGTACCGTACCGCAGCGCAGTGCTTTACAAATGATGGGCGTGGCACTAGCCCAGCTCGTTTTATATTGAGTGTGCACAGTTGCCAGTTGCCAGTTGCCGAGTGGATTACTGGCGACATTTGTAATTCAAAGTGCGCCTTGCGTTGATTTCTGCTGCGTCTTTTCATTGCGATTTTATATGCGCTTCTTCCAAGTGCGCGGCATTGAGTGAAGGTGGGGGTAAGGGGTAGCGTGGACGGTAGGTTAAGTGGGGCGTGTGGTCATGCGGCAGTTGCAATCGCAAAATGCCATTTCCGCAGGCTGCCAACGCGGCTGCCGGCGGCTGCCACCGTTTCCAGGATCCCCCCCTCCAGTCGAGCAATGCCTGCAAAAATAATCGAGTTTTTATATGGGTTAAAAATGTGAATGGAGCATATTTGGTTTAAAACTTGGAATATATGCTACTGTAATTCCATAAATCTGAGAAGGTATTACGATTTTTTAGTTTTTAAGCTAAAACACAGCAATAAGAATACGAATACGATTTGTAAGTTAACATCGTAGACGTAAGATCGCGTCTGACTATTATCGATATTTTGTTAACATATCGATAGTAGTCAAATGAATACAT
Source organism: Drosophila micromelanica (assembly GCA_004143825.1). Lineage (NCBI taxonomy): Eukaryota > Metazoa > Arthropoda > Insecta > Diptera > Drosophilidae > Drosophila > Drosophila micromelanica. The sequence continues at coordinate 42,173 of SCDY01000971.1, read as the reverse complement.
AAATGTACGCTTAACAGAAGCTCAACAGAGAGAGCAATAAAGTATTCTGAGTATGAAGACGAAGCAAAGCGGACGTACACCTTTAATATATTCTATACTAAGTTAGCTCTAATATTTATAGATGGATTGCTTATGACGTCCTCTAAGATCAAGAAAAATTTACTTTTAATGGGCAAATCAATCTATGTACCTTGGGATAAGCCGCAAAAATTCATATTCACATTCATATATCTAACATAAATAGTTTACGTTTTCACAGTAAACATGAGTATTTCATAACCGATCACACCCGACTGCAACACTCTCATTTTTGTGTGTGTGTGTGTGTGTGTGGGCATAACAATAAATGCTAATTTCCTTTTGCAGCACATAAAACATCCTTAATTGAAAAATGCTGACAGAAATGGCCGCAACTGGAGCAGTTTCCGCTCATTGGACTTATGATCGACACGTTCTGTACACCTGATTAGTGGACGTGGGCGTGGCAGTGGGCGGATTCTATGTACACACACATGTATGTATGCGGGTGCGTGTGTGTGCATCAAAATTGACAGCTACTTAAAGCTGTGGTGAAATGCTTTTGTTTCATTTTCGTTGGCGCCCATCGTGAAGCGCAAGACAAACAAGCAAACAAACAGACAGAGGGACAGGCAGACAGACAGACAGACAGGGATATAGGGAGACAGGCAAACAAACGACACACAAACTGGCAAACAAGCAAACAAAGTGAAGGGAAAAACAAATGGCCAAAGTTCGCACATGGAAGCAGCAGAAGATGTTGACGAACTCGCGGCCCAAAAAGCAACCAAGGCATGCGGTGTGAGGTTAGGAGGGGCTAGGGGTGTTGGTGGGGGGTGTTGGTGCAGCGGCAGGCACGGGCAGGCACATGATGGCACAATATGAATAAAATGAATAAATTGGCATATGTAATGCGTTTGCTGGAGCGTTCTTAGGGGGGGGGGGGGGCTGTTCCTCCTAGACGGAGCGCTTCGACACTCATAGCATGAATTCCCGAAGGGAGCCCGGCCGGAGGAGGGGAATTGTAGCAATACGTTGTCGGGGCCACCTGGAGATTTGCTTGAATGCGGCACTGATTATATGCCATGAGATTTTCATGGCGCGTTATCATTGAATCAGCGCCACGTGTGCTTAGCGGCCTGTGGGAATACAGGCAGAAAGGGGGAGGTGGAGGGAGAGGGCGTTAAGTGGGTGTTGGATATCGCTTGGGAAAATTCTTAAAAGTTCAACAGGGGAATTGCCAAATGGCGGACTAGAGACGGCCCGACATTGTCTGAGTGGCGAACTAAATGAGTGCGCGCATAAATCGATAACTGCGGCAGATGATAACTGAAATTGATGACAAAACGATTGCCCATCAAATTGATGCGAGGGCCAACCAGTTTTATGACCCTACCAACTAGCTACTCAAGTTTATGTTCACTAAAAAAAATGTTTATGTTTATATGTTATGAAATTCGCATAAAACTAAAATAATTTGAATCGTTATTATTATTGTTATAGCCTGTGATTAGCTTTCTTCTTAGCCACAGGATCATCATATACCTAACTAGTTAGTGATTCAATAACTTAATTGGTATTTAAGATACTCCAAAAAGATAGAAAGATAGATAAACTTAGCTGCCATAGAAACAAACTGTCATTTGCTTATCTATAAAAAAAAAAAAAACACTTTCTGAAGTAAACTTTTACCAACAACCTACCAATATATGATATAATAGTGGCAAAAAATCCATTTTTGTGTAAAGCCAGTTAGCTTTAAATATTGCACTATTGAATTGTTCTTTCTGTTCGACGCCATAAAGTGCATATATTCTTAATCAGGATCAACAGCAGACTAGATTAAACCAACTTTTCGAATATGGACTCATCCATGGCATGCGCAGATTGAATTTGATTAAATCGGGTTCTTAGACTATGAGAACTTATATAATCTTCTATGGCACCAAAACAATCTATTGATCGATAGACCATCAAGATCGATTAAGAAACAGAGAATTTATTCAAAAAACAACGTACGAGTTTTAATATGTGTGCGTTCAGAGTATCTTTTGGTCGGTAGATCCTGACTCTTCTTCTCACTTGTTTAATTTCAGTTTGTTTTATTCAAATGACAAACTTTCTTTTGACATCAGTTCTAATCTAAAAGAAAGCATTTCTTACAGCAACTACGTCTACAAGTTAACAACTGTTGTTTTGAGACAATAACTTTCGTTCTATTTTCATTTCGTAAGTAAAATATTTGACATTTGCTAAAAGATTGTTGTGCCTACACACACTTTTGACGGCCCACTCAAGCGAGAAGCATTTCACAGAGAAGTCTCAAAACAATAAGGGGGAAAATTCCAGTTAAGGCGAAGCAGGTGTCACGTGTGAAAATGCAGTTAAATTGTTTCAACAGAATTTATGCATAAATGCAAACATATTACGGATAAAGAGATTAGAACAACAAAAGTGAATCAAAGCAGAACGAATGCAATTCCAAAATACAAAATAAGTTTATCGAGAAATGCACATTGTTATTGCCCAAGGGGCAGCACCGCAACAGAGGGAGGAGCTGCCAACTTATTTTCAGTGAGTGTCCTCGGCACTTGCTCTGATCAAATAAATTTTGTGGGGCTGAAGCTCTTGTCTGCTTTATGTGTGTAATTACAAGCTGCCTTTTTACCAGAGGATGCTGTATGTACACACACACACACACACACCCACACACACACACACACGCACACGTACACACACGAAAGCCACGACATTAGCATAATGTGATTCTCTAAGCATCTGATTTGCAGCCTGGCAGAAGGAGGGAAGGGAGGGGCTTGGCCAGAGGGCGGTCAACTTGTTGACTTCGAGAGTTAGCGGGACGCGGGCAGGCCAGATGGGGGCGCCTGGCATCCTGCAGCATCAGGCTACGCTTCCTGCCACTTTAGCCGTAAACGCTGCAAATGAGCAAGAGTCGCTGTTAGCACTGCCTCCACCACCCCCCCTCCCAGCCACGTCTGGCTGCACTTATGTGTGCAGGCGTTGCACGTTGCCACGCGCATTGATTTCAGCTTACTTACACTCACACACACACACACACACACACACACACACACACACAGTTGACGTCGTGTGGCTGCCATTGATGATGCAGTCATTCATTTTTATCAACGTAGAAACGTAAATGCAATAAAAAGCGAAATCAACTTGCGATGCAATTTCACAGCAGAGCACAAGGTGAACCGAGGAGGTTTTGGGGCTGTGCTTACATCGAGTGGTGCCTTTTGCCAGAACGTCTGACATTTTGCTACATTGTGGCCATAAAACTTTGCTACACGTATTTTGGTGGCATTTATTGTGGTTGCACTCTGACACGACGAGATGTAGCTGTTGTTGTTGTTGTTGTTGCTGTTCTCGTTGCTGTTGCTGAGATTCATTTGGCATTTCAATAGACCGCTGCCAGTGCACGCCGCGGCATCATACAAAACTCATTTCCTAACAAACTGGCAGCTGGCATCTGCTGGTAACTGGGAGAGCTGCAATGGCTAAAACCTCTTTCCGGCTATCGGCTCGAGTATTTGGTTTTCGGGGTTTTTTTGTTCTTTTTTGGTTCCCGCAACATTTTTCTTTGCGATTGCACTCGCAGGCTGGCTGGCAGACATCTATCTCCATCTGTTGCGATTGTCTGTCTGTCTGTCCGATGCCACCTTCGCATTTGTTTGGCCCCTCCAGCTGTGCAGGCAGAGAGCCATCTTGTTCATTCACTCCATCGATCTCGCTTTGTCTGCGTGTGGCATGCTGCATAATTTACTGTTCGAGTCAATACTGTTTTCCCAACTTTAATTAAATTTGCGCTCCTGAACGTTTCCCAATCTGCTGTGTGTGTGTGTGTGTGTGTGTGTGTGCGGTATGTGTGGTTGCTTCGTTAGTGTATGCGTGTGTGTGTGCCTTGGTTAGTGCTCACAGCTGGGCTTCGTGCACCATGGTTCAAAATGGGCAACAAATCGCTGAAACTTTGTTGTGGCCAGGTGAGAGGGTTGGGGGGGAGGAATCGCCTCAAGGCGTTTATCGTTTAATTGACATCCACACGGTCGAGTGGAGGGCGAGGGAACCAACGGCAGCAGCAGCCCCATTTCATGGGCCCCTGCGGGGCATATCCAGTTTACTTTGTTGTATAATCATCCTGCTCAGCGTTCGGTTAATCGCATGCAATTATCGAAATTGTTTATCGCTTTGCCAATTAGCTTGTTATCTCAGCTAACAATGTGTGTTTTACTAATTTCAACTGTTTGTTTGCGGATAAAACACACTTAATGCGTTTTATGCAATATCGATAAACTCAAAGTTTGCATAGAATAATATCTAAAGCATTACTGTTATATATTTTACAGTCATTTTGTGAATTCATTTGTCGATAGCTTTTGTTTTATAAGTACCAAACACTTAAGCTGGAAGAATCCATCATTTATCGCGAATCAAATTATGACGCTATTTTCGAGTATCGATATGTTATAGGTGCTTGCATATCGATTTATGTACTACACAATCACAAAAGCATTCTTATACCGATAACTTTTGTTGTTGCTATTTTTCAATGCTGATAACCAATTATTTTTCTATTGTTTAGTTAGCGAGTATTTACGTATCGATAACTTATCTCGAAACAGCTACATGCTGATAGTAATTTGATTTGTTATAGTTGATGTGCTTTTATGTCGATAAGTTGTATCGATATGCTATGCTAGATATGTTTTCACATCAATAATTTTCATTTTGATATACTAAAGAATTGCAACGCTTTTAGCAATGAGGAAGCCATTTTTCGAATCCTTCGCTTCAGGCTTATGTCAGTTGCCTTGTTTACGCAGCCAGTCAAGTCAGTTCGTTGTTTAACCAATGTCGGTCCTCCGATATGTGTGTGTGTGTGTGCACAGCAATTCTATCAATCGTATTACATGCAATGCGTCCAAATTGCTCCTCAGCCAATGGCTTTGCTGTTGTTGCTGTTGCAACTGTTGTTGTTGTTGTTGTTGCTGTTGTTGCTGCTTCCTGTGCACAGCTTACGTCACGTTCCGTTGCACCCGCAGCGCTCATTTGGGGGCCGTTGGCCACATGCGGGCACTGCCAACACTGCGGCCAGCACAACAAATGCGGCTTCATCGGCATTACCAACATCATCATCACCATCATCATCATCATCATCATGAGGAGGATCTTCGTCTGTGTGTTGTTTGTTTCTCTCGATTTGCTTGCAGATTTAAACGACATTTAATCAATGCTGGCAACCGTTGCATAGACCGCACGCACAAGCCCCAAACTATTTGCACAGCCCGGGTAACAGCTGGGGCCAACTGTTGCACAGCAGCAGCGGCAACAACAACAGTGATAACGATGACAACAACTCGACTCTTTAATGCGCTCTGCATTTTTGTGATTTAATTAAATGTCACTTTGATCGAAATAACCTTGTTTATGCCTGCATGTGCGCGGCAGTGTGTGCGTGTGCGTGTGTGTGTGTGTGTACGAGAGTGTGGGGGGAGGCGGGACTCCGCATTTGATCCAATAATCACATCACGAAATGGGTTCCGCACCCGCAACTCGTCAACGTAACCCGCAGCTCAGGCTCAGGCAAGCGTGAGCAATGCAATTAATTATAAAAAAATTAAAACAAAAGCAATGCGCCAAATTGAATATGCACACCCCCGCGCACTATGGGCAAACGTGGGCTTTTCTTATGTAAAATATTTACAAGTTGTAGTCAAATAATAATACTATAATTTATGGGTCAGGCAAACATTTCATAAAACCAATACGCTCTTTTCTGCCTTTGCGAACAGAGTTTAAATCAATGGTAAAACTAGATTTATCCTGACAATAAATTCTCAGAAAAGAAATACATATAGGTAAGTGAAAAGACATAACGTGTAACCGCAGCAAAAAGTTTATTTTACTAAGCAAACTTCACGATTTCTCTGAAATTTCAAAAAGTTGTTAACTTCTACATCTTTTCTGTTTTAGCATTAACAGCAAGCCAAACTCCTTACCATTGTTTTGATTTTCTGTAAGCTAAAAACTTTTGAGACCCATGAAAAATTAAACATTATTCACAAGAGATGTTTACCTTTAATGTTTTTTGGAACATTGTTATCGTTTCAATAACAAAACAACAAACCGTCTAGTACATTATTAATAAATTGCTTGAATATCTAGTATGCAATTTTTCATTTAAATTTAACGCGCCCCACTGTGGCACGCGCGCGACGTCAGCGAATGTGAAGAAGTGTTGCATGCTTTTAGGAAGGCCTTGTTCATAAATTGACGCCCCCAAGCCGACAGCGTGACGGACGGACTGCCTGACAGACAGGCTGGCTGTCGACTGCTGTGCGGCCTTTTTGTTTACGGTCGGTGGCGTTCTGTGGGCTTTGGCTTGTATTTATTTATACACACGTTAATATAGGCGGTGAGAACCCGTCATAATTACAGGCAGGTTATGTTTTTTTAATGAGCTGCCACCAATTTGATGGGTGGGCCGGAGGGGGGGGGGGCGGGCTTGATGGGTCTGTAGACAACCCCTTAACTGTTGCCTTTCAACCGGCACCCATTAGCAAGGTCATGTTTGTATGTGTGTAGTACGCTTTAACTTTATTAGCCACATGAGGCATAACATAAATTGAAATTTTGTTGCACCACAACGCATTTAACAATAGGAGGCATCCGATTCGACACCCAGGCAACGTTTCAGCAGGCTATCCAACTGGCGGCAGAACGCCACCCTCGAGATGCCATTCTCCAGCATCGGCCCTCCATCGACTTGGACGGCCACATCATTGCCGGCCTCATGGCCACCCTGTATGCGTCTCCTAATCATCGAATGTGTGGACCTCGGCTCCGGAACTAATTCAGCCCTTGTCCTGACAATGCAGCCAGTATTGACAGATGTCCTACCAGTAAAAATATCAAGTCTCTTATTACTGTTGTCAATATCGTGCAGCACTATTTCTTCCGGCATTGTGCCACATCTTTTGTGGCATTTCGTATTATATTTCATGTTAACCATCTTCTTGGCCATGGGACTCCGCGTAAGGCGTCGATAGAAGCGCGCCAGCTTGGCGAGAAGTCGCTTCGCTACAGACATTGTGAATTTGGCCAATTTGGTTAATTTGTTGCTTCTAGATAACTGTGATCGAAAACGTGTCTCAAAACATGTAAGAAACTATAAAAATTTATTAGAAAAAAAAAATAAATCAAATGTAATGTTAAATCGAAGAAAATGTTCTTGACTGTGTGTGTGAATTAACGAATGAAAAAACTATGAAATTGCTGGCCAAGAGGCTGACAGCTAAGTCGAGGCCCAGTTGGATGCCCAACAACTGTCAAAGCCAGGCAGGCGAGTCATTAAAGTTAGTTAACTGCCTTAACCCGTTGTTAGATCGCATCCAGTCAAGTGGCCCATTCTGGTGTCATAAAAGTTTTATTGCCTGCTTTTCGGGGCGCGCGCTTTCAATAAGGCGCTTTAGTCGGCCTGCTACCATCAATTATTAAGCGTCATTAAATTATAAGTGCTGCTCGGCAAAGACTAAGCAACATCACCACAACAACATCTCTGCACCGCCAACCCCGTCCGTCGTCCGACGTCCGTCGTCTGTCGTCGCATTCGCGTTGCCAGTTTAATTAAATTTGTACAAAAATTCTCACGCCAACCGCCGAACTTGCTCTCGGTCTAGGCGTTCATTAACAATGCATTGCGAGGACCATGCCTCAAACACTGGGACAATGGGACAGTGGGACGTTGGGACACCCGAGCAGCAGACAGCAACAAGCCAGCAGGACACTTGCCAGATCGCTAGACACTCCAGTTCACAGCTCGTTCGAGTGGACTCTTGAATGCCGCCACGCTCTTCTGCCTTTCGAAATCTCTCTTTTTATACCCTGAACCCATTAAAACTGTGTAACAAGGGTATATGGGTTTCGAGAAAATGAATGTAAGAGTCAGGCGGAGTATACATAATTCTGTTCAGCTTCAATATCGATGTTAACAGCGGTGTTTTCCAATTTTAACTCGATAACATTTTTTTCGAATATTGATATATCGTAGATTATTAACACGATATTTTGATATTCTACCTCAATAATTTTTTTCGATATATCGATTAGGTAACAAATTTATGTTTCGAATGAACATCTCTAATTTATACATCTGCAATTTTGGTACAAGTGAAGTCGCTAAGCGCAGTTTACATCTAGTAAGATTTTATAGAGGCTGAAATGTATGCAACAACAGCTTGCAGCATCTTTTAGTCGGACACTCTCAACTAGAGCACTCTAGCTACATATATTTCATTTTTATTTATATTTGTAATTTTGTTACCTCATTTTGACAACATTTTTATTGCAGAAATCTCTGGTTGATACTTTTTCTTTTGGTATTTAAACTTGACATTTGGCCTTAATTGTATAAGATACCGTGCTACACAAAATATATTTATATTTTTAGGCCAAAACTCATTTCTTTTACGGCACTTTAAGTTTCTGTGCTTAAAGTTTGTTTGTTGTCCACAGCATAAGTTTGCTGCGAAAAGTGAGCTTGACTTCTTGCTGGACTGGAAAATATTTTTATTCTATTGAACTTTAAGTGATTTAAGAGTTTTTCAAATATCATATTTTGAAAAATAGCCACAAGTATTTTCAAGTTATTTATTTTGGTATTAAATGTCAAGAATTTGCATATAACATTCATTTATATTTATGGAATGGAATATAAAATTTAAAATGTCTCATTCTTAATTTATGAATATCCTTTAAGACCAAAACCTGTAGGCATTGTATATCTACATCGATATTAAATTGCGTTTCTCACCAAGTGTCAACAGCCATTTTATTTTTAACCTACAGATAACCCAAAATTATTAACAAAAGTAGCTTTAACTTGACCCAAAATTGAGTGCTCGATAATTTCAGCAAAAGTTCAAATGAAGCGCACGAGTAAATTTTGAGCCAAACTTTCCATAAATTTCGGCACGTACCAACAAATATTTCATCTTGTTAAGTTTTAGTTGAGGAGGCGCCAGCAGAAAATATAAAAATTACTTGCACACACACGCACACGCACACACACACACAGATTAACACCCAGTTAAGGACACTGGAAATGTAATGCCATTTATAATCGAAATCTTTCATTAAATTAAGAACATTGTTTGTAACCGCGAGCTGCTGCTGTCGACATAGTGTATACATACGTACATATATTTGTGCGCACACACACACACACACACACACACACACACAGACACAGACACACATTAACATATATAATTACAATTTAATTAGCGGACATGAATTGCAGCGTCACAGCAAACTGGCCGACCACATTGAAGGCGGCCAAACCGTGTTCCACTTACCCAACATATCGACTGTCCCTCTCTCTCTCTCTCTCTCTCTCTCTCTCTCTCTCTCGCTCTGTCCCACCCAAACTCACTCTCTCCTATCCGGCTATTGGCTGTTGCTGCTGCTTGCGAGTGTTGGCGCGACTGTCGCTTCCTGCTGCCCATAAACTTTTTGCTCATCCGCTCATTACATTCACACACACACACACACACACACACACACACACACACGCGCACATCTGGTGTACATGCAGAGCAGATAATGTAAAGCAACAACAAAAATAAAACATAATAAAAATATATATTATAGCGGACTATAAAAAAAAAGTTGATGTTATTCAAGTGAAATATGACACTCTCATATATTCGCAATTATTTGCGCTATTCATTAAGGGCCACATTCAGCCAGCACGAAACTCCAGATACGGTGCAGAACGTCTCCCGACAACTTGTGCTCTCTGGCAATAAAAGAAAAGAAATGAGGAAAAAGAAAATGTGAAAGGAAAACAGCAAATTGAATAAAATGTAATGTAAAGTTTGTGCGATCTGATGCAAATGTGACATTCAAACTTGGGCTACAGCAACAGGAAATTGCATGAATTGAGACACGAGGTCTCCCAAGGCGAAGTGGCTTCATTTAAATTCCAAGGACCCCAAAAAACCCCCACTCCCCCCCATCCCCCCCCCCCCCCCCCCCCCCCCCTCACATTATGTTGCTGCTCAACAAAAGAAACTGAAAATTTAAGCAAACAACATTAAAAAAAATTGTTTCTCTTTATTTACTTTGTTAATTGTGATTGTTTTATTTTCATTATTATTTATTATTTTGCAGAATTGAGCAACGCATATTTGACATTTTTGTTTCAAATTTGATTAACTGCGAATTTCAATTTAATATTTAATTTAAATTCCGGTAGTATTGAGTATCCGTTTATTTATATACCATTGATATTCATCAAAAATGAATCAGGCTCATTTTTAGTCCTTACCTTATAAGTGAAAAATAATATTTAAAATCAGTATTAATGAACTGCTGCTGCGTTCTTTACAAATTGTTAAACACTTAATTAGCAAATTAAATTATTTTTTTTTTTAGCTTAAGCAAAAGGAAATAAAAAGCAATCAAAAAAATGAGTATTGATTAGTAATAAAAATAAAACTTTTTAACGTGCTACTTTCATTTCTATTCTTTATTTCAAAAATTTCTATTACGTCGTTAAAAACTTACGCAAAACTTTGCGACAGCTCTATTCCTTTACAGCACAGCTTAAAATGCAAGGTAATAAAAAATAAGAAGAACAAGAAATTGCGTGAAATTCGTCACTTAATTTTGTAAAATGTAAGCAAAACTAACTAAATGTTTTCAGTTGATTTGGTTTTTCATTTAACTTACCACACTAAAACTTATGTGACTGAAGCTAAAGCGTATAAAATTGATTAGTAAAAGCTCATTAAAAAATAAAAAGCTTGTTAAAGCTTTGCTTCTCTCGCTTTCGCTCTTAGTGCTTGGCTGTTCTGATGATACTTGCCGCAAATATTATTGTAACTTAATTGAATATTGTAAATGTAGGGATTAATTTGAAAGCGAGTACTTTTGCATACCCCATTTGGCATTACCAAATGTGGGATTAAATTTAATGAGCCGATTTTGGCACTTTGCCAGTGGGCGTGTGAAAATATTAATTTTCTCATTTTCCGCTCGTTATTTTATATGCCTTTCGTTTGGTTTGGTACAGTTTTGTTTGGTTCGCATTTTATTTCGCATCGTTTTGTCAGCTCTGCTTAATGCTATTTTATTAAGATACACACACACACACACACTTACGATTAAAATAAGGCCAAAATATGTGTATGCAGTCAGATATATTGGCAGATAGGTGGAAACGGGTGGAACCAGCAAAAAAAATACGCTTAAACAGCAATTTTTATAACGGTATGTGCATGCCTGTATGCGTATGCGTATGCGTATGCGTGTGTGTGTGTGTGTCTGAGTAAATGTGCGTTTGACACAGTGTCAGAAAGTACCATAATATTTGACATAAAACTTTATGATGCACAAAATTAGTTTTACAGCACTGGAAAAAAGCCACTCGAACGTTGCTTTGCCAAAGGGCGCCAGTCGATTTAACAGCTAACACTTCTGGCCTGGCTGTGGATGCGGCATTTAGACTTGTGGTATCAGAGCAGCTACAGCACCGCAGCCCCCGCTTCCCCTCTACACTGCTACCCCCGCGCATTGCTCACTTATTTATTTATGCAATGTTCGTTCCAATGCAAGTAATTTATTTATTTAGAAATTTTCTGCTATTTAAGCGCGTAATTGTGTTAGCTTGGCTGGCCAATTGAGAATTTGAATTTACATTAAACACACTCAGTCGTACACATAAACACACACACACACACACACACACCCGCACACACACACACTCTCGCACAACAATCGTGTTAAATAATATTGCGGACAATGTGCGACGCGTGCCGGGCAGGCAAATGGCGTTTAAATTTATGAAAAATACACTTTGTTTATATATTCATTTAAATTGATATTATTGATACACTTTTATATTTATTTATTTATACCCTGTGCACAGTAAAATGTGTTAAAAAGAGCATCACTGAAAGTTAGGTGTCTCTGATTAAATAAAGGACCATTTGTCATTTTCGTTTTCCAACACTATAAAAAATTTGATTTGCAGAATTTTTGATATTAACTATAAAGTGCACGAATCTTGATGTTAGGCCGTAATTTTTAAAAGTGCATTAAATTCGGTAACTTTGAGCAAAGAAACTCGATAAATAAAATTAAAATTGAAAAATGCAAATTTAATTTAACTACAGACACTTCTTTGTGGAATGTGTAATTATTTGTGTATCCTCGAGTCGAGCAGAATCTTTAATTAAGGGGTATGTGCTAGTCCAGAGATTATCCAAAACATTCAACTTGAGCCTACGTTATTTTTTCCCCTCCCCCTCTTCGTATTTATTTTTGATTTGTGTGTGTTGCGCGCTGTTATTGAAGGCTTCATTTTGTTTGAATTTTACGACCTGAAAACTATTGAAATTGATTTCCATGCATTCAATAAGCTATCGATTTAATTTCGCTTATATCACTTTGTGTACTTAAGCATATTAAGTGTATATGAAATATATGCACTCTATCTATATTAAAATACACATACATTGAATTATGTTCCATTTGAAGGTCCGACTGTTTAAAACAAACAAACGCATAGATCCCTCAAATGAAAGTACAATATTTGTGAAGCATCTTTGCATGATGTTCCACTTGCCTCGCAGTTCGCCTAACCATAACCATAATGATGCGGCAGCTGGCAACGTTTACGTTGTGTTACATTCGAGCGACCTTCGTGCAGCAGATAGGTACAACGTACAACGTGGCGTATGCGTTATTCGTTATTCGTCATGCTAAAGCTCACATTAGAGCAACAACAATTGTACGCATTGTTTTCCCAGTGGCGGCAAAGGTGCTCGACAATTTTTACAGCCAGTGCTAATACTACAGAATACACACACGTCATTCCCCTCACCTAGCCTTGGGGTCGAGCTACATTTCATCATAGTAATCATTGGCACACGCACTTTATGGGTCAGTTGTTCTTGGTACCAATTAGAGAAACATAAACAAATACAAATACCGGCGCTGACCTATTTCTTCCTAACCAGAGTACACGATAAATAAAAAGCGAATGAATAGGAAAAAAAAACACAAAAATAAAAAAAAATGAAACAGAAAACAACTTTGATGTCAAATTCAGAGGAAATCTGTTGCAAAGGACATTCCGCATGACAAACGAATAATAACAAAGAATCTGACTGCAAAGTCTCAAAGTCACATAAAATTCTCTTCCAAGACATTCAACTTCTATCAACTTTATGAAAGCTGATATAATTTGAGTACGTAATAGAAAATTGTTTTTTAGCTCAACTATTATTTTCTTATTTGAAATATTTGTATTTATTTATTATATATAAAGCTGATATAATTTGAGTACGTAATAGAAACTATTATTTTTTTATTTGAAATATTTGTATTTATTTATTATATATAATTTTGTACAAGTTTTAAAAAGTATTTCATATTCATATTACGATTTTTGTTTAGGCGTATCTAAGTGAATAGTTATATGTATATATCCAGTAAACCATCATATCAATTTCAAGCAGTTCAGCGACGAAAATCTCTCAATGAGCCAAGTTCAGGCACTGTGGCGAAAATTGGTAAAGTAAGCGCTTTATCACCTGTGTGTGGCATGCCCACGCATATTTAACTGTTGTTTTGCCCAGCCCCCTTTTAACGCCCACTTCACATGCCAAATGACGACAAATCATTGCCCAGAATTGACAGAAAAGGCTTCCACAGCGACTGGGTTTTGGTCTGGGATTAGGATTTGTGTGGGCACTGTCAGGGAGAAGGGGGGAGGGGAGAAGGCTCTTCGACGCTGGCACTGTCGCAGTTTCTGGCTGATACTGCGACCGAAGGCCCATTGAGATTGAATCCGCTTTCGACAACTACAGTTACTCGCACATTTGACAAAGACTTTAGGCAAGCGGAATGACGAATGCGGTTACGAACGTGGAAGTCAATGTGAATACGAATGCGAATGTGAACAGGAATGTGAATGGGAATGTGAAAGCGAATGAAACTTAGCAGTTATTCCAACTCCATAGTCTCTCAATACACAAATTTATGCAAGCTGTTGGCGCTCTGATGATCCCAGACAACCAATTCGCACACTCCCTCTGATGGTTACTCAAACATGTGCGGGTTCACAGAGCCACTTCTATTTTCTGTCTTCTTGATACTCTTGCAGAAAGCTGTCTCATTTTATTACACAATAAGCAGCGCATTTAAACAATTTGGCAGCTATAAACTTGTTATTTAACCAGAATAAAACGCAAAGTTACAAAAAAGTTCAAAACAATACCCGTTTACAGAATAATAATATTTTAGCAGAGTCGAAAACGGTCTCAACTAAATTAATTATTATAATATATATAGATTTGAGGGTGTCCAAAACATTATTAAACAAGACCCTTCAGTAGCTTGTCTAAAATGATTTGTAAAACTGATGGAGATATATTAAATCGAAGTGCTCTTTTCACATACATATTTTACATCCTTATATCAAAAACGGTATTTTAGGTTTGTCGTTTGTTTTTTTCTGTGTTTTCCTGTTTTGTTTAAGCAACAAAGGCGCGTATACGTAATATAAAGTGCATGCATTACACACACATTCACACACGCACACAAAGCAACTAAAACCATTTATTGTTGGGCATAATGTACGCATACTGATATATATATGTATATATATCTGGCTATTGTGTACAAATTTAGTTACATAATTTGCTGCTCGATGCTGCTGCTTTTGTTGCTGATGCTGCTGCTGACACACAAATTAGAGCCATGGCCATAACATTCATGTGCCGGCTCTTAGAAATATGCAATAAAATAAAACTACACTTAAACGCCAGCTGCCCAAAACGAGTGTCATTGAAAAGTCCAAAGGGGCGGGGGCCGCACGGAGGGGCCTCCCGAACTGGGTCGAAGACATGAATAATCAGCGCGTTCGAATACAAAAAAAATATATATATATAACATAATACGCAAATATGAAAAAAAAGAGAAATACGCAAACCAATCAACAAGCAAATCCAATTCAACACAAGGGACTAGCTAAGCCCCCCACCTTAGAATCCGAAAAACTTGGAGCTCGACACGAGGACACCAACTAATACCCGGCCCACACCGAGCGCCCACATAAAGAATTCAAATCGTATTGCCACTTAAACTCAAAATGGCTGGCTACACATGTCGCTTTATGTGTATGTTGTGTGTGTGAGTGTGTGGGTGTGGGTGTGCGAACGGGATTCCCGGTCCTGCTGGGTGCGCGCTCTGCTTTCAATTATGGCTGCCATCAGCCCGAAACTGAAATGTTTGAGTACATTGCCATTTAGCCCACGACAGGGCAGCTGCAGGGGAATGATGAGTAGGGATTGGCGGGTGGTGCGTGGCGGGTGGTGGGGGGACGTGCCAACGCATATATCACAAGTGCGACACAAAACGTAAATCAAATGATATGCGAGTGCAAGTATGACAAGTATGTATTATGTTAGTAACTACGAGTATGTATTATCAGCATCGCCATATTGTGCCCCTCCCAGCCAGCACCGCCCGGACCGAGGTTGTGCGTGCTGTGGTGCTTGCTCCTACTCCTGGTCCTGGTCCTGGTCCCGGTCTAGTCTAGCGTGCTCTGATCCCGTTGCCAGTTGCCAGTTGCCAGTTCTGTTTCTGTTTCTGTAACTGTTTCTGCTCCCGTGACTGAGCAACAGCAACGACAACGACGACGACGACGACAAGCAGCCAGAACAAGTCAGAAGTAACGGCAAACGAGTGACATGTTTATCGCCATATTTTCCGAGCCATGACTAAAGAGGCAAACGCATAAATACTGTGAAAAGCAGGCGACAAAAGTTCAAGAGCAATGATTAACGAGTACGTCATCTGGAATGGGGCATATGCCTTACTCTATAACAATATCGGATAGTCATCCAGCTGCCATTATCCCCAATTGAGTAGTCGCAGCAAATCTAATTTAAATCGATTTAACTGCTATTTATCACTGTAATCTGTTATAAAGACCTCTTTACATTTATACACTCAGCAGACACTTAACCAGATAAGCTAACAATTCATTTACAAGACAGTAAATTAAATTATTATACAAAAGCATTTGCGTTGTTATTATTATTAAATGATTTCGATAAATTTGTTTGATTAATCGTTAATAGGACAATCGAGTATTTAAATTATTTAACACTAATGATTTGAATCGCTATCGAGTGATTGTAAATCTGTTTATTAATAGTTTGATTTTATCTGTCTATCGACACAACAAATTGACTTATCGATACATCAGCTCGATAAGCCAGGCAATTATTGCAGGCCCATCAAGCAACATCATGGATGATTTAATGATTTAAAACTTGTTGGACACATTTATCGATAACTTGATTCAAACTGCGAATGACAAACTGCACTACACAATGTGACAGCTGCTTTGACGTGCACATGTTTTGTATATGGCCAATATATGTGTGTGTGTGTGTGTGTGTGCCGACCCGGTCTAGTGGTGCTAGGCTCTTTCTGGTCGTGTTGGCCATCAATCTGCATGCGTAGCATTCATCATCCAAAAAACAGAGTCAGATACAAATATGGCGACACAGAAACCATTTGCAAATACCTACTCGCATTCTACATACACAATGTATACACATACATATATGCATATATATGCATGTGTGTGTGTGCATTCGAGTGTAGGTGTGTGTGTCATATGTAAAATATAAAAAAAAATCGGTGGCTTTTGTCAATTGGGATTCCCATGGTGCGAATACTCGAGCTGTGTATGGTGGGTAGTGGATAAAACGGGAGAAGCGGGGGAAATGGTGCGGGGGCTAGAGCGGGGTCTGCGATGCTGTTGTCAAGCGTAAAAAAGCGTCATTGAGATGTCAACTGTGAAAAGTGCGACTGGGTCCCGGCAACATCCATGTGGTGAGCCAATAAATATCGTGTTTAAGCCAACACCCAAACAAAGTGATGCGAAAATAACGCAACGACTGCCGGCCCAATCGGTGCGGCATCGGCACGGGCGATGGTTGCCCGGGCTGCGGAGTGGGCGGTCGTGTGCGGAGTGGGCGCGGCTTTTGGCCATTGTGTACGCACATGGCAAACAGTGTGAAGGCGTTGGAGCATAAACAGTTTTTGACATTGTCAGGCCCAAGACACATGCTAATGCCAGACTGCCTGACTGCCTCGGTCTCTGCCTCGGTCTCGGCCTCGGTCTCGGCCTCGGTCTCGTTCTCGGCCTAGCCAGGAGTGGGCTTGCCGCACCCATAAATGGTGCGTGCGTGTGTGTCAGCTTTGTTGGCCGCACACGGCTTGTCCAGCCAGCCATAAACGTTATCTGCTCATTGCGACAAATGCATGAATAGTTGCGTCCCATGCTCCCGTTCCAGGTCCGAATACCCTGTACCCCAAACCATATGGGCAGGCCAAAATGCGGATAATAAAGTTGGGCAAGCGTGTATTCGCATTAGGCGAATATGTGTGCACGGGACAAAGGGCGTCACCTTTGACATTGTCCTTTAAGGCAAGGCCCATTCAATGAAGCCATATTTAACTGGAACTGAAACGTTTAAAGGATCCGCAATACAAGTCCGATTTTTTCATAAATTTAAATTTTGCATATGCTTTACATTAGATCATATAATATTCAACTCTATAGTTGCTTATCTAAAAATACAAATATATTTTTTTTAATTATTTGTGTGTTTATTTTGTTCTATAGACAGCAATCTGTTGTAGCTTATAGTACAATACACTCAGAAAAAACGCCAGTCTTTTAATAACAATTTACTAAATTTTGAGAATATTTTCTTCCACAATTAAACTTTTTTAAAAAATACACAACAAAATTCTAATTTCCTAGAATTTTTTAGGTACTCTTGATTACTATAACTTTTGGTTTTCCTCTCAGTGTACAGGGTATTACTATTCAGCAATTTTTGTGTGTTTTTGCTAGCTAGTTTGGGGGCGTAACCGTTTGCCCCTTTTCAGTTGAAAAATGCTTGGCACATGGCAATTTCTATACATCAAATATTTAACACTCTTCCCGTACTTAGTTATACACATATGTACAGACATATGTATATAAATATATCTATTTTTTTGTATAGTATTCTGGGCCCAATATATTTGCTGATTTTATGGCCTGGCCGAGATTCACGTTTGTGGCCGGGCCTTTGACTTTATGGAGTCCATTCGGCGACTGAACGTGACATGAAATCCACCATCCACTCCACGCAGTGCCCGGACACTCGGTAGCCTGTGAAGCTGAGAACCGATTTGTCATTATTATTGGAGGCGACACACGGCAAACCGACCATAAAAGCCATACATGCAGCACACGGCCAACAACAAATGATAAGCCACGCGCTCTGTGTTGGGGCACAGAAGTCGAAACGTTTACAAGCAGCTTAAATTGAACGTACCTTCGCGTCGCTTCTGGCCAACGTGTGAAAACACACACACACACACACACACACACACACACACACACACACACGCACATACACACACTACCTACACACTACTCAATTTGTATAAAGCGGAGGAGCGGAGGACCGTGTGGGGCTTAGCACACTCGGCATTGCCAAGTTTTAATACCCCATAACACTAAAATGGCTAAAAAATTGCCTGAAAACAAAAAATGGCTGTATAAAAGTTTATGTTAAAACAAGTAAGAATGCGTTAGTCGGGAGTACCCGACGAGGAGATGCCCTAAAAACACTTTCTACATCTACAAAATACACTGCTTGCATCTGCACTGCTTGCGCGTGCACTGCTTGACTCGTGAATTATTATTCACATTTACCACACATTTCCTTTAATAACTTCTGATCTTAATGTACATATTGTTTTAGTGCCTAGTGTCTAGCTCTTATAGTCTACGAAAATACAAATTTTAAATATTCGAGGCTGTTGTAGATTTTTGATCGATTTTATAAAAACGGTGAAAATTATCGATCATATGAAATAAACTTGATCTGCGCGACTTTATATTTTTATATATAGTTTTCGAGTTCGACGGTTTTATACAGACGTATGGACAGACATGCCTCCTTACTGTTATATAGATTTGCACAAAATTATCCCCTTTTTTATTACGCAGACGAAACTTAAATTTGATTTAACCATAAAAATAAAAATAATAATGTTAAAATGTAGTTCACATTTACTTTGAAAACCTGATCACATGAAAAACTGTTTTAATTGAACGATTAACATTGACAGTCACATCTGTTCTGTGGAATATTTTGACGGGCTTTATGGAAATCATCGATATTCAAAATAGGCGTCAGTTTCACTTCAATTCATGTTGATTTTAAATGGGATTGAAATCGTTTATTGTGTCGAGTAAAAACTACCTTTGTATAATCAAAATTGACCAAAAATATATATTCAGTTTTACTATGGTCTAAGGTTCAATTATTAATTTTTAGAACATAAGCAAAAATAAAATTATGGACATCAATTGACTTGGTTATTGAGAGACAAGAATAATAAAAAGATAATAAGGTAAAAAATATATACAATAATTTGTATTTAAAATAGAAAATTTTAAAGAAACAAAGATTGATGGGCCTAAACTAGTTTATACTTATTTTAAGATGATTTTGTACTCGTTGAAGAACTTAATTCAAGTTAAAATTTTACTTGATCTTCAAATTTTAAATTTGACTTCGACAACGAAGTCTTAAGTGCGGAGTTTCTCTCTGTGTGTGGATTTGAAAGTTACAGTTGTGATTGCTCTGTTGTGTTTGCCCTGAAACACTGTGTTGAGCACACACACACACATGTACATACATATACACTTAGAGAAAAATATATGAATTGAAGTACAGATCAATTCGCAAACTGAAATTTCCAAATAGAAGATTTTTGTTCTTATTTAGAAATCACAATTGATTCATAATTAATTGAGATATAGTTAAGAGCAACAATTGCATTAAATTTAAAAATGCAGTGAAAATGCGGAATCTTTCTCTCGGTGTACATGGATGTGTAGTTTTGAAAGCGGCCAAGTTGGATTGGACACTCGGCATGAATATGGATATGAGTGTGTGCCGGCTTGCTGAATGGCCGTCAACAGACTGTGCAGCAGGCATTAATTGCAGGCAACAGAAGACGGAGCCAAATTCATACATACATATGTATATGCAACGCTCTATGCGGCATCTCGTTAAACGCGTACTTGCGATGCGTGCCACAGGCTTTTCAAGTCCGACTTGAGCGGCATGATTTGTGCAATGCTGCCACTGCAACTGCCACTGCCACTGAGTTGGAGTTCCGCTTAGATAACCATTTTCAAATCAAAGCCAGTTGCTGTTGTTGGATGCTGCCCCTGCGCCTGCCCCTGCCCCTGCTCCTGCACCCTGCCCAAGCCCATCTGTTCATTAGTTGTAAGCGAATTTGTATTCAATTTCGCGCACGCGTTTTCAGTTTCATAAGATGCCATGGCCAGGGCATAAATTATGTTGCCCACAACTTGGCAATTAAAACGCAGGCAAACAAAATGGCAGTGGAGTATATCGGGATCTCGGCTGGCGCGTGCCCAACAAATCCAAAAAAAAAATGGCCAAACTACTGATACTACTGATGTGGGTGGAGGGGTGGGGCGGGCGAAGCTGGCGCTTGCCACATCAAATTTACACCTAACAAACTTCATAACAGAGTCATAAAAACCCGACAGACCCTTCACTCCACAATATCCATAGGCCATAAAAATGTACATAAACTCCACAAGCGGCTGCACGAGCAACCGACAACCGAAACCGGAAAATGAGTGGGGGGTGGAGGGGGGTTAGGGCATGAAAAGGGTGCACAAACAACGTGCCTGGCTGAAAGCAAATGGAAAACCAAGTCACTAGGTAGATAGCGTTTCAAGCTCTTTAAACAAGTGTATCCTGTGCATGTAGCTTCCACCCAACCCAACCCAACCCAACCCAATCCAACCCATTTTGCTAACCGTATTCAACATCCGGCGATTGCTCGCTCGTTCATATGACGATGCCCAAATATGCATATGAATATAAAACTATTCGGACATTTTCCAGAGGCTACAACTTTTACACACGACTTGCCCAGACGAACAGTTGCCGAGATGGAGATGGAGGTGGAGATGGAGATGGAGATGGAGAGAGAACGAGCCGAAAATACTGACTGCAGAGCAGGTTGAGAGCAGAATCTTCAAACAGCATCCAGTCAGCAGCCAGCACCCGACACCCGACACCCGACACCCGGACAGGTCATGTGCCAAGGGCAGACACAGAGTTTCAGTTTCAATGTTTAGGTTTCTGTTTACGGACTTGGGGCTTCAGGACTTGGACTTGGGCCTGGGCACCCATGTCACCGAGCCTGTAATGTATTCTAATTGAATGTTGAACTTGACCAGCACCGAACATATGCAGTAGCTGGTAGCACCAATACACACACACACACACACACACACACACACACATACACCCACTAAACATGCAGTTAGCTGTGGGCGCGTGTCGTGATTTTTGTTAGGCAAAACGACTTTGTTTGGTTTGGTGCGAGGCACAAATCCGGTTACGTGCGTGTCCAGCGCAACAAAACGAAACCAATATGAACTAAATGGCATAAATATTTTCTGTACGAGACTTAAAGCACAAAATATATAAGCATTCATATTTAACCAAAATTCAAGTGTGAGGATTATTTAAGGTAATAATAATCATAAACCGTTTCCAACTATCGATTTAAGCTGTTGTTACACGGTGCACAGAGTATTCCGTAGTCGGTTACACCTGAGTCCTTTTTTAAGTCCTTTAAATTTGTTCTTACACAAACCAAAAAAAAAAAAATAAAAAAAATGGAGCAAAAATAGATTTTAACACGTGAGAATCACTTTTTTGGGACCGCCCAACAAGGAGATATCCTGAACACTGAACGATCTGTCTATATAGACATGTTAGCACATTAACAGCGCTCAACTAAATTCTTGATTTTCTTTTAAACAAAAGGTACGAGCATTGAAATTTATGTAAAAAAAACAAGATTTATGATATTGGTGGGGTGATTGGGTATCAAGGTATCGAGGTATCACCTGTAAGTCTGGGCCTGCTCTACACGAACATAATATATTTGTTGTTTCTAGCTCTTATTATCTTCGAAATATGGTAAGAAACCCAAAGATTGAAATCGATTCTTATCGATTTCTGGGCAAGATATCAAAAAGAAAATTATAAACTTGTTCTCTGTACTGATTAGGAAAATCTAAATTTGATTAGGTTTCTAGCTTGTGTAGATTCTGAGATTGCTGTATTCATACAGACGGACAGACGGACCTATCTACTCAGGTCGTTGTTCTGATCTGGAATATATGTATATACCTAATGGGAAGATAATTTCTTCTGACAAAACCATTATACCCTTTTGAGCCATTTTCAATGGGCATAAAAATTTATCTTTGTTATGATGTCAATTTCGACAGTTAAAACATCTGTGCATGAAATATGGGAACTTAAATTTCTGATGAATTTGCAGCATTTTCTGTTGCAAATTTCCATTTGTTTGAGAATGAGAGCAATTTTAATTCATAAATAAAAACATTTTACAATCACTTTCGATATATTAAATAATTGTGCTGAAAAGAATGTGTACCGTAAAAACATTTAATTTAATTTTTAATAGCAAAAAACTTGGTCTCATATTAAAGAAAACAGTTCGTGTCAGGTCAAATTTTAGGGAAACCGGGTTTTTCGTGTCTGTCCTGTGTCGTGTCAGGACATCTCTAGTCGAAACTAGGCAAAGCAACTGTTGGCAAAGATTTTTACTACAGTTTCGGTTGCGTGTTTTTTTTATGGAGCTATGCGCATAAAATGGAAAATTCAGGAAAGGCATTTGCATAAAAACAAACATCTAGAATTTAGCAATGCGCTGCACAAATGTTTAAGTAAAATTTCACAGATGGCTTGTAATTTTATTAAAAACCATTGGCCAACAACAACCATTGGGAACAACTCCCAAACTCGCGCCAACGTGCATTGACTGCAATGCGCATTGTGCTCCAATTTCAAATATAAATGTACACAAAAAAATATATATACATATATATATACATATATGAAACGAGCTTAAAATCCAAAAAACAATTTGGCGAAAATGGCACCGCACCAAATGCAATTACCATAACAAATCAAATATTTTATTGCTTTAGCCAAATGGTCAGAAAGCAAAAAGCGTCAAATTTCAATTTTAAAGCACGCAAACAAAACGTTTCCGCATTGCAATGTTGAAGCAGCAAAAGTGCGAGAGCCCGTGGCAGTGGCAGTTGGCGCTTGCCACATGCCACATGCAGCATGCAGATTACCGCGTGGCAAATGGAAGAAAAACCAAATCGCCAGCATTTCTCATGTCGATTTAAGATTCTAAATTGGACAATATCTGCCATCATATAATATTTTATTGAAATCAATTGCAACATATCGTATCAATACGGCGATTTATCATCTCGAAAGAAAAAAATATATATACATATATAAAATTGGTTTTGATAACGTAAACATTGACATTGGCATATTTTCTTCAATTCGTATACCCTTCCTGAGGTCAAACACAAGGCTGATATTTTTTCGATATTTCCACAAGCAAAGCCCCCAAAACACTTTAGGTGTAGATATAAAATGTGTCTTATTTAATCATTGATCGTAAATGTTGCTGCTATCTGATGGCTATCCTGACGGTTTAATCACAAGTCGAACGGACTCGACTAGAAGATACCCTAATCCTATCAAGTGTACACATAAACGATTTGTAAACATAAATCATAAATGTGTAATAAATTAAAAAAAAAAAGAAAGTTAATTTAATATAAATAAAACGCTTCGAGCCTGAAATCTGAATTTAACCGAATATATTAGCTGCATCCCATAATTTATTTATAATAATTTATAATCCAACATACTAAAGAATAGCAAAATACAAATAAAATCGAAAAATAAAACTTGCAAGAGGTTGATTAATTTGTCAAAGCTGCATTACAATCTATGCCATAAATTGGGTATATTTTATATTCGGGCAAATAAGTTAATCTTTCGATAATTTTTTCATTTTTGGTTCGTCTATTTCGTTTGATTTTAGAATAAAACAATTTTAGATTTATTCTATTTAACAGGCATACTTTTCCAAGATCGGACCAAACTTATCCAACTTAGGATCATGTCTCTGACATACGCAGATCGATATTTATCGATGCAAGAATAACACATTTAGTTGATGAGTTTCTTTATTCGATTATACCCGTTGCACCCACTCAAAGTGCAGATAGGGTAACTACAACTGAAGAGATAGCTTAGGGCCGTCAAGCGTTAAATACATGTACACTCTGCAGCACGTACATTATTCAGCCAGCGGGCTTAAATCGCTGTACGACCCAATTATCAACTGCATGGGGAAACTAATCAGCCGAGTGTAAACTTCGATGCACATGTTTTTAAGATTAAAAGCTAAAAATTGCTGCATGGGCTAGAAAATAGCATGAAACAACGTTCCCTTATTGCCCAATGGCCAATGTGCAAAGTTGTTTTTAAGCCTATGAGCTGTGGCTGCAGCACCGCCCAACCGCCCAACCGCCCAACCGCCCACCCGCCCGCGCTCCCAACCCGATTTGGCCGGCCATTCGCCAGCCCGGGCTAAGCATCGCTGAGCTCTGGCCAGTTGCTCTGTGCTGCAGCTGGAGCGCTGCACTGCAGCAAAAGCAGCAAAACGTTAAAACCACCAAAAACACCAAATGCTGTCAGACAAGCAGAGGAGCTGCCGCGGGAGCTGAGGTGGCTGCAGGAGTCCGAGCCGGTGCAGGATGTGTAGGAGGTATCAGCAACATTGTTGGTGGCGTTGATGGCAACGCTGGAGCAGCAGAGTAGCCGTTAGCGCAACTGCTGCCAGCTGTTAAAGTTCACACACACACACAGTTCCCCCCCTCCATGTGTGTGTGTGTGTGTGTGTGTGTGTGTGTGTGTGTGAGGATGCTGCTGTTCATTTGCGCTTCTAATGAAGCTGAGCGTTGTAAATGTGCGTGGGCGGTTAACGGCTGCGGCTGCGGCAGCTCCTGCGGCTGCGGCAACCTACAAAAAGTTGGCCAAGCTGAGGGACCAAAAACATAACGCTTCATTAGAGATGAGCTGATAAACATGCATTCAGCAGCGGACAGGCGACAAAAACAACCAGATACATATTTATTTATTTGCAAGTTACTCAGCGCACACTAAATGTTAATAAATTTGAGCAAAGAACAACAGAAGTAATTTTTGTTTCTTCTTTTAAATTGTGTGATGTTGCAGTGGGTTCACCCCAAAGTTAATACAACTTTTGGTTGGAGTTAAGCACAAGCCAAACAAGCTAAAAACAAGTGTTGATTTGATTTTAATATAATTTTGATTCGATTTTAATAACAGCTATTTGGCTTGACAGCTGACGCAATTAGCTATTTATAATAATAGATAGATGAGAGTTCTCAGTTCGAATATGGTTATAACGTGTGTCTGAGCCAACCACATTAGCCATGTATTTAAGTTGATAGTTTCAAAATGTATGTCATATACTTCAAATATTTTTAATATAAAAGTTATTTATTGGGTACTTCACACTTAATTTTTTATTGATAAAAACAATTTAGTTTATCTTAATTAATTGATTACTTAGTTCATGCAAAGCTTTAAATTATTTATGACTTTTACGCTAAAAGTTTACTTTTAATCGAAAAAAAATGTTTGAAATTTTTCTATATGCCGCTGATTATGTTCATGACTCGATTCATAAAACAAAACGTGATTTTTGATTGATTTATGAATGCAAAATAAAAATTAAATAAACTTAAAAAAGACACGAAATTATAATTAATGCTCTTTAATACTCTTGTGCACAGAAAATATATATTTTATTAATGTGAAAATTTGCCCTAGGACATATTTATTTACTTTTGTAATTAAAAACAAAAAAAATAAGAAACAATAAGCAAACAAATAAACGCTCAAACAAAAATAACAACGTGAAATTGAAGCCTTGAAGCTAAATTGATGCGTATGAGATATAAAAGCCTCATAGACATCCGGAACAGAGACAGAACTGATTGTAATTATCATAAGTGTGTCACAGTTTAAAGTAAAATTCATGATTGCACCGTTTCACGTACCTGTCTGTTGGTATTCTTGGATTTTTCTCTTTTCTATTTTTTTGTTGTCTTTTTTTGGTTTAAGCGCCCGAAAGGATCTGCCATCACTTGTCGCCTGCCCAGTACTATTGTGTGTGCGTGTGTGTGTGTGTGTTCTTACATGTGTAAATGTAGATTTGCGAGTGTTGTGCGCGGTGTGTGGTGTGGTGTGTTTGTGTGTGTGTGTGCAATTGTTGTTTTGTTGCTGACAGTTTGCATGGTTTTTGTTTTGTTTGTGCTTGTTGTTGTTTGATGTTGCTGCTTTAATACCCGTTTGCGAAGTGTAAGGAGTATATTGGATTTGTGTCATGACTTTTCAAACTTGGAATATAGACTCGCGTCGATGCTCTCTATATATATCATGAAATTAGGTATGGAATCTTGTTTCAGATGACCTATGAATTATATAATTCAAGAATTCAGCCATGATTTATTGTCATGAAATCATTTATGAAATCACCTATGAATTCACGCATGAAATATAAAGTTACTCATGAAATCAGACATGACTTAAATTCATGCATGAATTCAGCACTTGCTTTTCAAGGCTAAAGGAAGCAAATGCCATCGTGGCATGAAAATCCTAGGACATACTTTGGTTAAATTGTTGCCTCAAACACACGGGCGGGAAGCTGCATTTTCAGCACTGGTACTTCCAAAGAATGGCATGATTTCAGTGCTGATTCAGGCCTGAGCCGTGCTGCAGGGTTTTTTATAATTTTTTTCTCATTTATTTTTTATAAGTTCTTTTAAAGATCACATAAAATTATTTTCGATACGTTCACTAGGGGCGTGGCAAAACGATAAAATCGAAGTAAATTTTGCAGACAGTTTTTTGATCAAATCAAATCTCCCGATTTCACAAATGACAAATATCTGTGCTTTTCGAAAATAACATAAAAACTATTATTGTAGTGTAAAAGTGTATTGTGCAATCGGTTACATCCGACAGCGACTTTCTTACTTGTTGTTGTTGGATTTTGTGTTTCAGGGCCCCTAAAAAATTGCACAGTTTCTTGTTTTGGATGGGTGACCAGCGCAGCATTCGGTGGCTGTCGCGTGTGGTTGGGCGTACGACAACAACAGCATTCAAATTTGAGAATGCTGCACACACACACACACACACGCACACACACGCACACAGGCATACACAAACACGCACACCGACAGAATGCTTTGGCACGCAAATACAATAACAAATTAGAGGCACAAAGGATTTAGCATGTGCCATGGCTTAGCTCTGCGGTCGAGCCAGAAGGTCCCCTCGTTGGCCCCCCCTTTCCCTTTCAGTGGGTTGTTATTGTTGCCGTTGCCGTTGTTGTTGTTGTTGTTGTTGTTTATGCGTGCAAATTGCGTTCCTGGGCAGCACGGCAAAGCAGAGCCTCTCAGCATTCAACTTAAAGCGGGCATTACCCACTATTACCCCGTTAGTTGCTGGGCAAAAACAAGCACTAGCCGGAAGAGTTACGATACAGCGCTCTACGTGGGCTACTGTGCTTTCGATGTACATACATACATAAAGACATAGGTAGGTATGTACATATATACATACTATATGTATGTATGGGTCCGAAACGCTTTCGCTTGGCAAGCGCGCGCAAATTTCGTAAGCTTCTTTAAGCGGAAAGTTACGAGCAGAGGGGCAATAACAAAAGCAACAACGATGACAGCGTACACACTGTGAAAATTAAACGAAAGTCCAAGGTGGCAATGGACTGCACGAACTGTGGGGTACTCCAAGGATAACACATACACACACACACATGCATACACATAGTGACTAAAAGTTAAAGTGAAGCAACTCATTTGTCAAACTTTAAGGCACTGTAATTACTCAACTATAAGGCCAGTTTACTCGGGCTCCAGTCGAAGTTCATGTTAGTTGACCAGAAGTTAAGTCGTAATCTGGTTTCCCAAGCCCTTGTCAACCAAATTGTGTTTCATTTTCTCAAACTCATCCCCACGCAACCGAAATGTTGAAAATCTCTGGAATTCTGGCCTGTTTAAAAGTTACCCGTTCGACAAGTTGGCCGGCCTGGTCTATAATTCACAATAATAGTTGCAAATATTTTTAAGTGCATTTACAGAAGGCGCTTATGTCTTAGCTCCACAGTGCATCATAAATAATGCATGATTTATTTCTGAACAGTCCCCAGTTTCAAATTGTTTCAATGCTGTCCCGATAAGTATGTACGCCCCAAAATAGAAGAAACAACAAAAAAAATTTAAGAAAAATAGAAGCTCAGCAAGCGGTCCTCTGTTAAACAAGTAAGAACATTTCAGTCGGGTGTAACCGACAGCACACTACTCGTTTAGACTGTAATCACAGGTACTTTAGCATGTAAAAATAAAAAAAACGTTGTATCTGGACTCGAACCCAGGATTCGACCCAACTCCCAAAACTGTGGCGAAGCTCGTTTAATTTATCCAACAAGATTTAAAGGCAAACGTTAAATAAAAAATACAAACAAATTAAAATAATATAAATAATGCTTCGACGGCTTCCGGCATTCATGTTGTAAAAATATTAATTTTTTTAATTTTTCAGGCCGAGTCCATATTCAAGTATCAAGTAACAAACCCAATATACCCTTTTCACTTCGTGAACGTGTAAAAAAATTGCCTTGAAATAACGCTAAAATTTATCAAACTTTTTTGATCTATTGCAATTTTTCAAGCGCCTGACCCGATGTAAGCTTTATAAGTAATCACCAATACTTATGAGAAGCTTAACGCATTACCGTTATTTTATGTGACCATTAATTCTGTATTTTGTGGGTGTTTCCAAATTCAGCAGTTTTTAGATAACTGAATGCCCAAATGAATTTTGCTTATTTAGTGCAGGCCAAGAAATTATGTTAAATAAATATCACGTTTTTAGTTATTAGCATAACGTCATATGATTGACCGATTGCTGAATAAATAAATGGAACAAAAATCATAATTATTTTCGGTACAAAAATTTGCTAAATATTTCATATAGGTATTAAATGAAGTTAAACAAAAAAATGCACTTATTTGAACTAACGCGAGATCGTAAAATAAAATTGATATATATTGAAAAATGTCAAAAGTAGTCGATTTTATGTGTCATTAAATTAAATAAATTTTATTTAAATGTGTGTCCTGAATGCCGTAGTTAATTAATCAGGATTAATAGGAAAAAATGTTTTTAATCACAAAGTAAAAATGCACGCTGTGCCAATACTTTTGTGCGCCGCTGTACATATTTATAATAACAGTTTATAAGATGTCTGGCAATAATCGATGGCAACAATGATCGATATTAAGCGCCATTAATTGAATTTTAAATCAATATATTATTGCAACACATTGCATCAGGTGCCACCAGGTGTTGCCGCGCTGCTGCATTAAGCGGCATGATTAATTGCTTGATTGACTGCCTGATTGATTGATGCAGCATGCAACATGCAGCAGGCACACATACATACACATGTAGCATCTCTCCACATACATGTGTTTTATGTGCGCACTAATTTGAGGCCACTTTACAGCTCGATCACGCTTCTTGCACGGAGCTGCCAATTTACCAGCTACGTTGTTGACTAGGAGCCCCCACTTAACCAAACCTACCCCCTTTCCGCTCGAACCTTTAATATGTGGTGCAGCTGTTGCTGTCGCGCGAATCGGGCACACAGGCAGCGCCCATTGAGCAGGCAGCAGCAGCAGCAGCAGCGTTAAATGCAATAAATGGCGTAAAACTTTGCGGCTTCCGTCCCGGCCGCTTTAGTCATCAATAGCCGTGGCAGGGAACAAAGCCCAACTCAGGCCACTGCATAAATCAACTTAGAACGTCAATGAGGGGCACACATTATTGAGTTGGCGCTGCCCGTTGACGGTTGACTAGCAGACCGCCGCCTGCATCCTGCATCCTGCAACCAGCATCCTGCTTGCTACATGCTACATGCTACATGCTGCACCTGGTCCTGCTCCACGTCGACTTCCGCTCTGGCTCCACCTGGCTGCCGCAATGTGGTGGCACTTTGGTTGCTGGCATTAGTTTGACATTTACTTTGGCACGTCGTTAGCCGAGCGCCGCCCACCACCCACCCACATACTAACGTGTCTGTATGTGCGTGTGTGTGTGTGTGTGTGTGGTTGTGTGTGTGTGCGTTTGTGGCACATTAGAGTGCCTGCTCGGCAATTCAAATAGTTGAAATTGTTTGAGCTTGATTTAGGCGAGAACCACACAGTTTGCCACACTCACACACACACACACACACACACACACACACACACACACGCACACACACACACGCACGCACGCATACCTCAAGTATATATAGCTGGCCGTGGTGGCGTCAAGTTATTTGAAGCACTTTAGCCTGGTTTGAATCTTAAGGCGCCGCTTTCAAGAGTGGGTTAAGTGTGGAGTGCGGGGGCGGGGGGGCGGGAGGGAGTTGGTGGGTTAGGTCTCCAAATGTTTGCACTGCCAGACCCGAAGCACAACAAATTAAGCCTTTTAGTAAACACAAACAAAAGTCCAATTTGTTGCCAAGTTGCGACGCTGTCCAAAATGCCAAAGCCGTTAACTGGCCAACGCCTTTTTGGAAGTCTCCGCGCATTCCACGTATTTTAACGCCCCCATCCACCCAAAAACTTGACACTTTCGCGTTTGGCAAAGTTTAGAAGAAGCCGCCTCTTAACCGTCTATGTATCCCTATATAACTACAGCTATATCTCTGTACATGTACATATATATATGGTGGGGGGGGGGGGGGTGGGGGGGGGGGGGGTGGGGGGGGGGGGGGGGGGGGGGGGGGGGGGGGGGGGGGGGGAGGAAGGCGCGAGATTTTTGCTGATGCTGATGAAATTTCACAAATTTGAAGCGTGGAAAGATTTTAGTCAACGTTTAGCTACGTCATATCTTTTATAGGCCAGGCCAGACAAACAGTGGCACCCAAAATTTGTGGAACGCATTCGAAACGAGATGGCATCGGCAGCAACCAAATGAATATCACATATTCCAAATAAAACCAGTTGTCAACGGTTTAAATGTATCTATACATTTTTTATAAGCCCATCCGATATTTGAATAAATGCTCTATTATGCAAATACTGTGCATATTGAGAGCCAACACTTGTTGGAAATAAATAAAACGGTATAAGAATAACCTGCCAATGAGTTTGGAACAAATGGTATTTTGTTTCAATAAATTTATTTCTTAAAATCTATATGCATAGACAACTATTTACAAAAATGTTTAACAAAATTTAATTAATTTGCAAAAATTATTAAATTATATATACTGCATATATTATATATGTATATGTTACCAAGCCAAGTACAGGGTATGTTCTAGTCGGAGACACTCAATTAAAGCACTTCGATTTCCATAATACTGATTTAATTGCCCACGAAACAAACTCATATTTAAGCATGAATATCGAAAACTATTTTTAAATGAAATATTTTATAATTCTTATATGAAATATATTCCGTTTTGTTCCACTGTGCAGGACTGGACAGCACCGAGCGGATTAAGCCGCTCCATCGCTAATCCCAGCATCGCCTAGGAAGCCTAGAAGTAAAATCTAAAGCTTGAAATGATTACAATTACCAGTTCACTAGATGAATACTGACAATTTGAACAAACAGAGAATAAGCCATGGAGGCTCCTTTTTATATCTAATTCCTTGAACTACTTCAACTACTGCCTTCAGCGAGCCTTTAAAGTATTGCGCACTTTAACATCGCTCTCTGACTTTGATTTAATTACAAAGGAGAGTATTCAAGTGCAGAGACTATCACAACCAAATCAAATTTCAAGGAACCTGCAGAAATATAATCAACACAAAAGTGCAAGCAAAGCAAGTTCTGGCGACAACGAATTCAGTTTTCTTTTTTTCTTTTGTTCATGTTTAGACCCCGTTACAAAGGGAACAGAGTATATTGGGTTTGTGAAGTGTATGTCCCTCTAAGTGTTGAAGCTGAGTACAACAAATTACTTATTAACTTTTGTTAAATAAGATAAATAAATCCTCAAAAAGATCAAATTACTTATATTTGTATTTTTCCAAAATAACAGCAATAATTGATGTGTAAGCTTTTTATTTTTGAAGTTGTATTTAGAGTTTTGATGAACGTATTAAATTTACAGCTGATAATTAAGTTGATAAAGATCGTTTTAGTTCTTACTGTTACTGTTATTGTTTCTGTTACCGTTTCTGTTACTGTTAATGTTAATGTTACTGATACTGTTACTGTTTCTGTTGCTGTTATACTGCTAACGAGTATTGCGCTGTCGGTTACACCTGACTGTAACGTTTCTACATGTATATTTTTTTTAGTTGTTCTCTTGCTTCGCTTTTGGCATGAAAATCGTTTGAAGCGCTTTTTGCTTCTTTCATCACTTTCCACTCTGGACACCTTTCAAGCAGTTGCATAAGGAAGGCTTTTTGAACACTAGAATAGGTTAGTTTCTGCAAACATTTTCTTTACAGCATCGTTGTCCTCTCTCTCTCTCTCTCTCTCTCTCTCTCTCTCTCTCTCTCTCTCTCTCCACTCCCACTCCATGAGTAATCTGAAATGGTTTTAGGGCTCTGGGAACTAACGGGTAGTCGGTGCTAATCAGTTGCCAGGTGCCTGGCGATCCGATTGTAGACACTCGCCGGGATTACAATGGCGCCAAAACAACCATATCGTCCGTCATCCGATTTATGACGGCCACAACGAGCGTCGTGATCGTCGCGCTGCCGGAGATCCACAGCCAAGCCCAGCCGTGTGAGAACAGTCGTTGTCGGAGTGATCTTCGAATTATGCTGGGGGCGGGCTCGGGCGCGGCTGTAGGGTTATCGGATTGCTCATAAACGCTATGCAAACGTTGTGCTTGGATTATTGCAAAATCCACAATTGCGTTCCGCATTTGAACGGGTTTAAGACGATCGCGTCTATGAGATACGACATTTAGTCGGGCAACAGCCGCGAGAGCACACGCCATGAGCCAACTGGATGGGAACTTGCCAAAGCAGTTGGATCAGACGCTCGGAGGCCTGCCAGCGGCCAACAAAATGGCCGCGAATGAGGAGCAGCCGGATAGCCGGATAGTCACTCCAGCCACAGCCGCAACAGACACGGCCCCGTCGAAATCGGGAGCTCAGCCCGCGGACTTTGAGACGGCCATCGATACGGCGGGCTTTGGCATGTTTAATATATTGCTGCTCCTGGTGGCCGTGCCCTCGGCCATGGGCACCGTCTACGAAACCTCAACCATGTCCTACATACTGCCCAGTGCCGAGTGTGATCTGCACCTGACCCTCATCGATAAGGGTGTGCTGAACGCCATCACATATGCGGGCATGATCACATCGGCGATCTTTTGGGGCTATGTGGCCGACACGCAGGGACGCCGAAAGCTGCTCATCTATGGCTATCTGGCGGACACGATCTGTGTGCTGGGCGGCGCCATCAGCCAGAGCGTGGTCCAGCTGATGATCTTCAAGTATCTGGGTGGCTTCACGTAAGTTCCGCTAACAACTAAATACGCCCAATCCGATGTACTTTGATGTACATCTCCTAGTATGAGCGGACCCTTCGCCGTCCTGATGACGTACCTAACGGAGCTGCATGGACGCCAGTACCGTCAGCGCATCATGATGATCGTCGGCATTATGTTCAGCATAGCCACCCTCAGTTTGCCCGGTCTCGCCATGGGCATACTGCCCCAGTCCTGGGACATCCAAATCGGTACCCTAACACGTAAGTAACCTTGATGGAGAGAACGCTTCACCTTGTTTTGTCCGCCATCCACATCTATCCTTATCTGCGATAACAAAGACGTACAATGCCAAAACAGCTGATAGCTGATAGCATTGGCTTTAACTTTAGCTCTCTCTTGGCAGCAGCGTGCGACAAGTGGCATTAGTTTGTTAGCATCATTAATTGTCAGCACACGCTTTACGAATCCAATAAAAATATGGCATCAATGATTTACAATCAGACCCCAGCTGTTTGCAGTACCAGATAACGAGTTATACGGCTTTTATTGTGGAAAACTTTAAACTATTTTCAGGCTTTATTACCCATATTCTTTGGCGTCTAAATCTCATAAAAATGGGTGAAACACAAATTTTTGTATTTTACTCGTTCAAAGGAAGGAGTCTATTGGGGTTGATGCAATGTCTGTCTGTCTGACCGTATGAACGCGAAGATATATATATGTATGATGAGCTCATCTAAAGATCGAAGCCAAGCATACGGTTTTAAGCGGTTATTATACAGTCAATTCTTAATAATTAGTACGATCAGATCCCTTGAAAAAAACCCTCGGTTATTCGTAAAATTTTCATATATATTTGATCCTTTGGTAATTTGTATTTTATTTTCAATTCGTGTATTGTATGATAAAAATCTATATGTAAATGCAGTTATTTAGTTCTAATAAAATTAAATAATATGTGAAAATGAATTAAAATATAAAAGCCCCGAAAAGTCAAAAAATTACAGGTTATTGTAGATTGTTATCGGTTGTGAAAAAGAAGAACAATGAATGTTATCGATCATTTGAATTAAACTAGATCTTCGCGTCCCATGAACAAGTCTAAATTTGAAAAGTTTTCTTCAACTGTTATAGCTAAGAGATCGACGCGTCCAAACAGACGTACAGACATACAGACGGACTGACAACATATGATTTCGGAAATGCTTCCTTCTGCCTGTTACACAGATTTGCACAAAACCATTATTCCCTTTTTACCCAGTTTCAATGGGTTCAGGTTATAACAATACTCTATATGTATATTAACCAATGAAAGCATAATTTTTGCGTGTATTTGCAGTGCATT
This sequence comes from Drosophila micromelanica, assembly GCA_004143825.1. NCBI lineage: Eukaryota > Metazoa > Arthropoda > Insecta > Diptera > Drosophilidae > Drosophila > Drosophila micromelanica. The sequence goes on along the minus strand of SCDY01000971.1, from coordinate 7,165 downwards.
CTTGGCAGATCTTTGTGGCGATCACCGCGGTGCCCAGCATGTTGAGCTGTGCGCTATTTCCCTTCTTTCCCGAGAGCCCAAAATTTCTGATGTCCCGTGGACGCAACAAGGAGGCACTGGAAGCCTTTAAGTTCATATATGCCCTAAACACGCGGCAGCCGCGAGATGCATTTCCAGTGAGCAAAAAGAAAATCCGAGTCTGAGAAATCTTTTATGTAGCATCCAATTTCTCGCGATCACCTCGCAGATCAAGGAGCTGGCCAATGAACTGGCAGCAAAGCCTGCGAACGAACAGCAGCCGGATCAGGCCAATTTGAAGACAGGGGTCGATAAGTCACAGCCCAAGGATGTCGCTGTCGAAACGGACGTGGAGCTGGCCACCAAGGCGAAGAGCTCGCTCCATTCGGGTCTTCTGCAGCTGCGTCCGCTGTTCGTCAAACCCTATCTGGGTCTGTCCCTGTGGGTTTACCTGCTCAACTTTTGCGTTCTCCTGGGGTAAGCGCGGAACAACTTCAATCAATGCGTTCCCAACTAACCCCAGCGATTCCAACTGGCAGGCAGAACACGATGCGTCTTTGGCTCCCACAGCTGTTCGCCTCCATTGCCGAGTACGAGCAGCTGGCCAGCACCCAGGCGGAGTCAGACGGCATAAGCATCTGCGACATCGTTGAGTACAGCGTGAATCGCACTCAGAAACTGGAATCCCTGGCCGACACAATGGCCGAGTGCACGGTCAACGTAAGCGCAGCCAGTTACACAAACAATTTGATTGTGGCCGCTGCTAGCTTGGTCTCCTATGGCCTGGCCGGTGTCCTGGTGAATCTGGTGGGCTTCAAGGTGATTATGTGTAAGTATTGATCAGACATTTAACTGCAAGTCAACATGAAAATGGGTAAAAAGGGTATAGTGTTTTCCTGCAAATGTATGTAACTGGTATAAGGAAGCATATCCGACCTCATATATTCTTGATCAGGATCACTAACCAAGTCAATTAAGCCATGTCCGTCTGGGTGTCCGAATGTCCGTATATATATATATATATATCGATGTATATGTCTCACAATTTTAACGACAAATTTTTCGAAATATCGGGGTTTCCATTTAATGAGGTTATATTTTACTCGATTTCCACATTTATTTAACTTATTTACTTATTAATTACATAAATCTATTAATTTAATATCATAATAAAAAAGAACATTCATAAAATAATATAAATATATGTATATCAAGCTTTAAATAACTTTGTAATTTTTTATTGATTGAGCCTCTTTCGCCTATATAAGAGGCTTTGAAAATAAATTTCGATTTTTAAGAGATTTATGTTCATTGAATTGCAAATAAAATACGAATTAACGAGGGGACCAATAGCTATGAAAATTTTACGTATTAACGAGAGTTTTGTGAAGAGAACATCAGTTTGTTATAAATTATTTAGGTTTTTGATTTATCGCTCTAAAAATTATTATAAAGATCTATAAAGATCGCACAACAATTTTTTTTGACAAATAAGTAAAATCAATATATCTCGTTCAGTTTTAAGGCTTGATACACCAAATTTTGAAGACAGATCAAGAAGAAATTTATTTGGCTCCACACAGCTTTCTTTTTAATGACATCTTTTATATAAGATATCAATTCTAAATTAACAACTGTTTTAAGCTGCGAGCATTGCGCCGTCGGTTACACCCGACTGCAATTTTCATACCTTTGTGTGCTTTAAACTATTTGCAGCTTTGTGCCTCTTCACTGCCGGCTCGTGTGCCCTGGGCATGTACTGGTCGAGCTCATCGGTGACTACGGTGGCGATAGCCTCTTTGTTTGTGGCAATGGGCAGCATTTCGGGCACCTCCCTAATAAGCGCCTCCCTCAGCATGTTCCCCACCTCGCTGCGGTAGGTCCAGGTTAAGAGTCCGCCTTTTGCTTCGTTTACACTCAGAAGCTCGCTTCTTTATTGCAGCACGATGATCGTCTCGCTGTGCATGATGGTGGGGCGATTGGGCTCCTTGTTTGGCAATATATTCTTCCCGGCACTCATGACCACGGGCTGCCTGCCGCCATTCCTCATGGTCAGCCTCTTTATGTTCTGTAAGTTGTTAAAGCTGTGAATACGAAAGGCTCACTTCAATTATTTTCTGTTTTCCTTTATCATTTCCGTTTCCCTTTCAGTTGCCTGTCTGCTGGCCTCGTTTCTGCCCGTGAAAAACAAAGCTGTTCTGAAGTAACTTGATTTCCATATTCATCATCACACTTTCCCCCCCCTCCGCTCCCCCAATCAAACTTCTTACGGGTTGCTGTATATATCCTAGTTTTAAGTTTTCCTTTTATATTTGTCCTGTTTTTTTTTCTTGTGTTATTAAAACCTAATTTATTACAAAATTGATCTTTGTACAATGAATTAATTTATATGCAACCGCAGCTGGTTGTTAATTTCCATAAACTTTGCTCCTGACACTCCTTAATTGCAGTCATTTATTAATTCCTGGTCTTCTGCGCATACATTAATGCTAAACAGAAGCAAGCCAACAAATTTGAGTAAAGAAAATAAACAGAAAAATAAAAACTTTTCCGGTGTTGTTGTTGTTGTTGATGGTAAAAGGAAAAGAAACGACGATAGCCGTGTAATTGAGTTGATAACAGCGAATAGCAAAGAATTTTAATCAGATTTGCGGCAACACTTTTTTCGCACTTGTATCTGATAGATACTTATGTAGCTTAAGTGCCGTTTTAAGGGAATACGCACTCGATATAACGAATGTGAAATGTTGTGTTTGAATGGGCTTAAAATAACTATTTTGATTATTATTATTACTAATATTATTATCCATAAAGTTCAGATTATACATATTATTCTAATTAATTACCAATATATATTAGCTTATTTAAAATCAATAAGCAAATATGTTCAATAAATTTTAGGTTTGAAGCCATAGTTTAAAGCTTTTAAATGAATTATTATACTTCGTTTGGAGCCCCATATCCCCATATTTGAAACTTGATGTCTCCTTAAGGTTGAATGTACATAAATTTTGGAAGTTATAACAAGACGAATATTTAAACATCTTTTAACCAGTACTTTATGATCTAAACATTTTTTTTTTTGTATTTTTATTTAAGACAAATAATTCTTTTCTAAGATTTTTTCAATATTCACGTAAACTTTATAAACTTGCTGTGAAATCACGTTTAAAAAATCGTTAAAGTAAATTGAATATAAAATATTTTCCACAGAATAAAAATAAATTCAAAATGTTATTTATTACTAAAACTTACAGAAAACCAAAGCTCCAAATTTGTATTTAGAATATTCCAACTAATTTCTAGTGAAATGAGACTTTTCTCTTGTTTTAAGATTTTAGTACTTGGTTTAAGTTTATTGGAGCTTATTCTCAACAATACGTAGTTCTATAAAGTTTGTGTTTTAAGAATTGCATTTAGGAATTGAATTCGTTCGCATTCAAACTTTGAAGAATAAACGATATATTTTTTTATATTTGGCTAAGTTGCTTTCCATAAATAAAACAGATAATGTTACTGCTAACAAATATTTACTCGAAGACTCTATGAGATGCATACAACAACTGTTGCAATTTGTAATGGCTTGGCCAGGTTATTTGTATATATATATGTATATATATGTATGCATAAGTTAGCGAACAAAATACTTTGAGTAATTCCAACAAATTGCTCGTTCTTGCTCCACATTCAGTAACTATCATAACAAGTGCTGTGATAATTTGCAACTGTTGTTATCGCAATCAGTTTTAGCTCCCTCTCTTATTTTGCTTATGTTCCACACTCTCTGGTTTTTTTTTCTGCTTTCCTACACTCGCTCATATATCTTGAGCACGCTCTTGGCTGCTTTGGGTGATATATGAGCCGAGTCGAGCCAGCCAGCCAGCTCTCTGGCTAAATGGAAATGTTAATTATCTGACAACGGAAGCGCTTAAAGTTAATGTGAGCAGCCAACAGCCAGGAGGCTGGAGGCGTTTAGGAGGCTGGTCTGGGCCGCAGGGGGGAAGGGGCACAAACTATGGGGTTTATCTGCAGCTCAGATCGCATGGCTGAGGGGGGAGGGCTTCTAGACGGCGTCAGCTTGGAGAATGATTTCACAAATGCTCGAAATCAGAGAGGCCGCAAAAAGTTTTAATTAAAAACTTGTCGCCAGACCTACAAAATGGGGGCAAGCCACACGTTGCAAGACAACGGCAACGGCAACGGCAACGGAATCGGAAAAACTAATCCAATGGAACACACTGAATACGGTGACAATATGTGACCGCAACAGGTTACACGCGAGCGCAACATGCAGCGATTTGCGTCACGGCCGTCGTCACCTTAATCTTATCAGTGAGAGAGAGGGAGAGAGAGAGAGAGAGAGAGAGAGAGAGAAACGGATTGGGGCAGCGCATAAATGCAGGGCGAGCACGGCGGGGCGACAACAGTCGAGAAGATGAGCTTAACCGACAAGGTGGTGATTGTGACGGGCGCTAGCAGCGGCATTGGAGCGGCCATTGCCGAGGTGATGGCTCGCGAGGGAGCCCTCCTGTCGCTGGTCGGACGCAACGTGACCAATTTGAAGGCGACGCAGGCGTCGCTGCAGCAGCGCCACAAGGGTGTCCAGGTGCTCGAGGTGGTGGCCGATGTGACCAAGGATGCGGATGCGATAGTACAGCAGACGCTCAACAGATTCGGACGCATCGATGTGCTGGTGAATAACGCCGGCATTCTCGGCAACGGACCCCTCATCGATCTGGACATCGATGAGTTCGATGCGGTGCTCAACACGAATCTGCGCGCCGTTGTATTGCTAACCAAGGCGGCGGTGCCCCATCTGCTCAAAACGAAGGGCGCCGTGGTCAACATCAGCAGCTGTGCGGGCATCTGTCATTTCCCGGGAGCGCTCAGCTATGGCATTTCCAAGGCGGCCCTGGATCAATTCACAAAAATTGTCTCGCTGGAGCTGGCGCCGCAGGGTGTGCGTGTGAATTCAGTGAATCCCGGCTTTGTGGTGACCAACATCCACAGTCGCATTGGCATTGTTGATGAGGCCTACAAATCGCTGCACGAACGTGCCGTCAACTCCCATCCCATGGGCCGTGTCGGCGATGTCTTTGAAGTGGCCGAGGCCGCCGCCTTTCTGGCCAGCTCCAAGGCCAGCTTCACCACCGGCGCCCTGCTGTCCGTCGACGGTGGCAAGCATAATTTTACGCCACGTTAAATAACACCAAGTATTCCCAGATGTCCCCAGGCCGCACTATCCTTCATTCAATTATACATATGTATATACATACATTTTTGTTTGTGCCCTCCTTTTTGTTTATTTTTGTTTATTTTTTTTTTTGTCAACCCAAGTGAAATACATGCAAGACGAATGTTTTTCGAAATCAAAAACGAGCACCTTCATTCAAAATCATTTAGTGCGTGTGGGGCAGTCAGACGACCCCAAAATGACCGCAGGGGGGGAGTGTCAGCCACTTTACTCGACGAGCTTATCAGCTTATCACAAACAGCCGCAAAGCGTTTCCGTTACCAGACCACGTCTGAGGCAAAGAACAACATTTTGACAGCTATCTGAGATCTTATACGACAACATGGGTCTTGTTATCTCCAAAATTAACCTTATCAAACACTTGGTAATATTGCGTTTCTCCTTGCTGAAGGAGAAACCCGTAATGTAGGTCATTTCTCTCTTGGTAATAGGTGAACAAAGTCGGGAATTTGACTTTGGGACAACTTTGGGATACTGCCAAAGGTGCTTGCAAAAGCTCTTCGAAAGCTCTGGCCGAGCATTAAACCCAAGCACAGCTTCAAATTCTACGTCTTACAGTTTTTGGCTTCTGTTTATTATCATTTATTTATTAACTCGTATTAAAAGAACTTAGAACTTTGCGGACGAGTCTAACTGACTGCGCAATACTCGCTCACATTCTAATAAAAGCTTGTTTTAAGTAAGAAACAGCTCTTAGTTATGATTGTTATTTTTGGAGCATTTATGGCTGGAGCTTAGCCAACATTTTTTTAGCGTGATCTTCAGAGGAGGTCATCACCTTATCTGGCCTGAACACATTGAAAATGGGTAAAAAGGGTATAATGGTTTTGTGCATGTCCGTCTGTCTGTCACATTCGTAATACCAGATTAAGATCATGTTTATTTCAAAAGATCGATAACTCTTTCCGTTTTCTTATTATCGACTTTTATCGCTGCGGGTTCGAGTCCCGGTGTGGTATTTTTTATTTTTCGTTGGAATTATTTTCAATTATCTCAATGCTTATAGCGTGCCGAGAGTTTGTGCGTATGTTGTTAAATGCTGACTAGAGCAATCGTACGTGATTTACACTCATTCACTAAGTAAAAATCATATGTTTGTGCGTTTGTGCAATGTCCGGCTTGCTGTCCGTATGGTGAGAGAAATTGATAACATGTCGAAACATTTAAAATCTAAAAATCAATAAAATGTGAATATTTCCCACAATTTAAAAGCAACAGTCAGCATATTTTGTACGTAGATTGCTGGTGACCTCCCCCAAGGCTAACAATAGTAGTTTATATAGATTTGTACTGTCAAAATAACAACAAGAATTCTGTTTTCACACTAGAAATACTGCATTACTTTGTGAAAACGGCATTGATTTTCATAGTTGATGTTCTTTTGATCACGGTTTTAATTCTGCATTTCAAATATTTGCATTATTAACAAGTAAGAACGTTGCAGTCGGGCGTTACTGACTGCGTTATACTCAAACAAACTCTAGACACTGAGTATTAAGGTAGTTAAAAATTAAAAAAAATTTTAAGTGCAATACTGTAGTATTTGATTTGCGGTTTTATGGTTTTATTGATATTGGGGGCGATTGGGGGTGGTATCCAATTTCCATATAAGGATAAGTCCCAACTTTCCCCAGTCGTAACATTGCCAAAACTCAACCGATTTTGATGAGGAAGGTCTTTTTGTTTATGGTTCGGTGTCTATTTGAATTCTACATTTCAGTTTAAAAATAAAATTTTTGGTCCAAATTCATGTTAAAAATTTTCGAATATATACCCTAGTGCTCCCATATAAGGATAGATCTCAACTTTCCCCAGTCGTAACTTTGCCAAAACTCAACCGATTTTGATGGGGAAGGTCTTTTTGTTCATGGTTCGGTGTCTATTTGAATTCTA